>CAUYPK010058697.1:0-19925 GCA_963574355.1 Loris lydekkerianus | reverse complement strand
TGACGGGTAAGACTGAAACTGCAAGAGCAGGCAACCTAAGACAGGGGCTATGTTTTTCCGCCATACAAAAAACAAAAGAGGGAATTGTTGGGCCCTGCCATGTGCCTGAGGCCTAGTGCAACTTCCTGAGCCTGACTAGATGTAGATCCATCAAGCTACTTCTGCGTAGCAACGACTCAGCAAGGCCCGGCCTGAAACTGCCTCTACCTAGATACAGCCAACGTGGTACCATGCCACTGGCCCGACCCTGTCACGCACCTCTTCCCCCGCCTTCTTTCCCTGCTCCTTCTCCACAATAAAAAAATAAATAAATTCAAAAAAAAAAAAATAAATAAAGTGTTACCACATTTCTTTCTCTGTGATGTAAACTAAAGAGGAAAGAGAATTAGCCTGTGGGAAGAGAGAGGTGGGTGCCGGCCCTGCTCCCTTCATAGGAGCTGTATGACCCTGGGGAAATCCCTTTTCTTCTTTGGAGCAATTTTCATACTGGTAAAATGAAGGGGTGGAGCCAGATATCTCCAGCATCCTTTGTCGCCGAGGCAGAATATCACTGCACACACCTTGATGGAAATTGTCTTGTAAATTTAATTTACTCTGCAAACTGTTAAAATAAGTACGGCTGAAAACAAAATGCATAATATACTCAGTGCAGAGTAATGGTGTGCATTCTAATTATCTACTCATGCAGTGCAGCCATCATTAAATTTATGATGAGAATAGTGCCTACATTGAGCTGATCAGGTTTTAGTAAATTAAAAACTTACAGCTGCCCTTTATATTAATTTAAAGACATCCCTGTGCCACTGGCAACAGAAGTCTTATCAGCGTATGAATGAGGTCCATTAACACAACAAAAGTTGTATCACATAATTCCAAAGTCCTGTGCCAGACAGCTAACCTTGTAAACACCAGGCTGTACCTAAGGAGAAAGTTACATTTATTGTCCTTGGCACTAGCCCAGACTCCCTTCCATCTGTAACCAAATTTAAAGGGACAGAGTAAAAGGCCAGGAAAAGTTTCCTTTTCTTTCTCTTTCCTGAAGAATAGATGCTCACTGCTGGTATCACGGGGGTGTTTTACCTCACTCAAGTGTGCAGTACCCCACTGAAGGCCAACCTAATATTTAACAATTTCTAGACCAAATTATTGGTGGTTTGAGGGCCGTAATTTCCTTATAGAAAAATTATTCTACTTCTAACCAAAAACTAACAAAGGATTTTATGACATGCAAATTCCTAAATGTATTATAAATGTGATTCAATATCTGGAAACTTAACATATACCTAAATTTTCAGAGAGATGGTATTACGTAAACAAGAGCTAATTTTTTGAGGACACACAAGCTGGCAAGACCTGTACGAATAGCATTACTAAAATTGTTCCTAATTCTTATGATTAACCCAAAAGGTAGGCGTCATCTGCTGTCTGCAGAGGAAGCTCAAGGAGTTTAAGCTGTTTGTTGAAGATCAAACACAGCTAAGAATTCGTATGCACATCCATTTGACCCCAAGGTGCATAATCGTCCCACTCCAACCAGCTACAATTAAAGAAAAAATAAAAAACTACTGTCCAACAATAAAGCATCCATTTGAATTATTCCCAATTGTAAATGAGATAAGTAGCTCTTACTGTTCCCAAGTCTGGTGTCCTATTGCCTATGTCTTCACTTTGAATAGCTATAGAGGGTGACGCACATTTTTTGGACTACAACCGAAGATGTGATAAACTGGGAAATTTCAAGACGAAGAGGATGTTTTAATTTTGGATCTTGAGTGATTTTATAACACTTAGTAAAATATTTAAGATTTATTAATTCAGTATAATACCATCACATTATGTCTAACATCTGTGTAATGAAACAATTCTATATAAAACTCAGCAGCAGATTCTGCACTAGAAGTGAACTGTACTTTTTCTTTTCTTTTTTATTGTTAAATCATAGCTGTGTACATTAGTGCAATCAAGGGGTACAATGTGCTGGTTTCATATACAATCTGAAATATTCTCATCAGACTGTTCAATGTAGCCTTCATGTCATTTTCTTAGTTACTGTATGAAGACATTTGTATTCTGCCTTTAGTAAGTTTTGCCTGTACCCATTCTAAGATGCCCCGTAGGTGTGGCCTATTGTTGCCAAAAGATGGCTGCTACTCTGCGCCTCGGGGCACCGCGGCTCTGGTGTGGTTCCCTCTCAGCTGACGGTCCTCTCTTCACTCCCATGCCACAGAGTCAGCACTGACCAGCTGCAATCCAGGCCCTGTCCACACCCCTCGAGAAATCACCCAAGAATCTGGACTCCTGGGGGACAGGCCTCCAGACCTCAGAGTGAGAGTGGAGGGGAGTGCTGGGAGCTCACAATTGCAGGTAGAGAATATATACAGTTTTATACAGTTTTATGCTTGGCAAGAGAACTCTGTAGCACCCTAGTAGGGGAGGTAGGTCCAGTTTTTAGAGGGTCTCTCCTGTGGAGTGTAGTGGGAGGATCTTTGAACTCTGCTCATTTGTTTGTGAGGCACTCCAAGCCATTCTCATGGGGGGGAGGGGACTCCTGTCCCCTTGGTGATGGATTTTGTACCTTTTGTTTGTATCCTTGGGGTCACAGCTCGTGTCAGCCGGGTTGATGTGCGTTCTTCAACCTTCTCTCGGTGCAGCTCTAATCCACCAGGTTACTTGCTAAATTTCTGTCCTTTAACTCTCCTTCTAAATGGGAGCCTCTGTGGAAAGCTGGCTTCGGTCAGCCATCTTGTCTCCGCCCCTAAGACAACCACTTTGTAGAAAAGACTGGGCAGCTAGCAGCTTGCTCAATGACAGTCCTAAAATGACCTTGCGAGATGGATTTTCAAAAAGTCTGGATTAGAGGTGGTGGTGGCGGCAGCAGCAGAAAAAAAAAAAAAAAAAAGTCTGGATTAACTCGAAATGGCTGAAGAGCATGATCAATCTTTGCCCCACCAGTGACAGAAAGGAGCTTTGGCTGATGAGCGCAAGGCTAAGGAGTCATCAGGGAGATCCCGGTCAATTTAAAAGCCTGGAGTTTTCATCTTCTCTGCTGGTTAAGAAGTTAATTCATACGTGCCCCCTTCATTTCATTATTCATGCAACACAAATTAAATGGCTTTGCTGTTTCAATAGAGATTAATTACATTAGGCGCAAAGCACATTTCCAGTTCAGGCCATGGTTTCTGCTTCATTTAATTCATTATCCCACGTGCAATCCAGTGCCATCCTGAAGATAACAGCTAATTTCAATCACATGTGTCTTTTTCAGCATGTTCCTGCTTTCAGGTTTCTTTTAAAAAGTTGCCAGCTAAAACAAAAGGAAACTGAGGCAAGAGAATCGCCTAAGCCCAGGAGTTGGAGATTGCTGTGAGCTGTGTGACTCCACGGCACTTACCAAGGGCGATAAAGTGAGACTCTGTCTCTACAAAAAAAACAAAAACATAAAACAAAAGGAAAATATATATACTCAGACCAAAGGAACTTTCTCCGAAAGGCCTTTATTGCTCTCGTTTTATTGTTTGTGTGTTCTTTTTGTTTAAGTGTCCTCTGATTGAGGTGACACTGAGAGGCATCACCTGGCCTCGAGGCACACTCTCTCTCTCCTCTTGTGCAGCAGGCAACACCCACAGGAGAAACAAGGTTGTAGGCTGAAGGGCTGGGTTAGGGCTGCCGGGGTGTGGCTACAGCCCCACCTCCTGCTGCTGCTTATGAGAGGAGGATGCTGCCGTCAGTAAGGCCTTCAAACCCTGCCCAGGTCTGTTCACCTGGCATATTCTTTACGGGGCATTGTTCACCTGGAAAGAACTGTCTGCACCCCATGTCTGTTTACATGTTTTCCATGAGTTCTTCCAAAAGGTAACTCTCTGAACATGGCCTGCCAAGAACACAGGAATTCCTTCTTTGCAGCTATGGGCACAGGTGTGTAGCATAAAGGAATAGCCTCAAGTCTAGAATGGGAACACGTACATATGCCCAAATTCCTTATGAAAATGAAGTTACAACACCTGACACATGGGATGCTCTTACTGAAATGAAACTTGGAAATCATCCTCCTGACCTCCAGATTTGAGCCACTCTGAGGAGTGGAGGCTTAAGGATTGAGAGATTTCTCAAGGACACAGAGGTGCAGGAATGGTGCTCTGCAACCCCAGAAAACACAGTAATACAGGGAAGCCAAGAGAATGGGGACTTTATTTGTATTCAGCTTTGTCAAGAAAAATAATAAGGACAATTTATCTTTTTGTCTCCAAAACTATTCCCGAGCCTTGTGGTTTCGTCCAAAAGATCCTTCATATATTTTCTTTTCCCCAGCTCAATTCCAGTCTGTTTCTGAGAAGTATATTTGAAAATAAGATTAAAAGTTGATACCACTTGGGAAATGGTAACACATTTTCTGGAACATCTTTCTTTGCTTTGAGAGGAGGGATGTTTTTCCCATCACTGATTAGCTAACTGCTTCCCCACCTGCCTCCAAATTTCATACTGTGTGTTCCTGATGAAGATAATAAGAACAGACTCTTTCTATCCTGCTTCATTTGCAAACCCAGAGACTCGTGGACAATTTGGATGCCTAGTCCTGGCGCTTTGGATGCTCTTTGTAATTTCTGCCAAAACATTACAAGAGAAAGGAAACGATAATACGAAACCATCTAAAGACAATCAAACAGCCATTAATCCCCTACTCTTTCCACACACAATAAACATTAGCTGTAGCTCAATTAAACGCTGCAGTTCACAGATGCTCACCATAACGTCTGCCCTGCAATCGCCTTCTTCTCACTAAGGTGTTTTGGAGCTGTGCGTACCCGCCAGCTTATTCCCACCAGGGAGCTGGAGAACGGAGGAAAGCACAGGTACCAGACAGGCCTGGAATGTGAAGTGGGAGACAGCTGCCTAATCTTTCCAGAAAAAGCACATCAGCAGGATTTATCCTCATGTTTTTTGCCAATACATCACCTCCTCCCCCTTCCCCAATTTGAGTCATTAACAGTCAAAATACAGGAGCATTTGACAGAGGCAGAGACCAAAAATGTGTCCCCAGAGCCTGGAGCCATCTGGAAGAAACACAAGTTTTCCCTGCGCCTGGGCGCTGCTGAACAGGAGCCAACCTGCCTTCCAACACTGGATGCCTCTCTCCTGTGCCCCAGACACTTCATACTAAGTTTCCTTTGGGGAAGTTAGTTGCATAACAGGGGTATGGAAGGTACAGGAGATGAATCTTAACTAGTTCATCAGTAGGTAAAGCGCTGTTAGCAAGTAGTAACTCTTTTCTGGATGAGCAGTGGGATAATGAGCTCAATGAGAAAGGTGTTTCATCTCAGAGACTGGCTGTGCTCCATTCTCTGGCCATGGAGAACTGAGTGTGCAAAGTGCCCAGCCTTGGTGCTCCTGTCCTCTGGAGCAGGAGTGTGGCATTGGCTGGCAGGGCCTGACACTATCCACACACCAGTCTCACAATAGGCATTTTCATTAACGGGACTTTCATGCTAACATAGGGCTCTCTCAGGAGTCTCTGGCAAAGACAATCATCCACTGGCCTTGCTGTGAAAACATCTTTAAAAAAAAAATAACAAGGACGCTGCAAAGCTCAGAGGGACCTCAGCTCTGCAAATCCAGGGGCTTCCCAGCTGGGCCAGATCCCTGTTCAGAAGGAATGATTTTTGGGGATAGAATTGTGGGGCAGCAAAGGCTCAGGTTTGGGGCCAGAACTTTGGCTAGTACCTGGTATCCGATGAGGTCAGCCACCACTAGGTTTTCTGAGACTAACAGAAAAAAGTCTCCTGACAGGGTCTTTTTACAGGTCACCTGGGGGTCAGTACAACGGCTCACGCCTGTAATCCCCGTGCTTTGGAAGGACAAGGTGGGGGGGAGGGGGTATTGCTAAAGGCCAGGAGTTTGCAACCAGCCTGGGCAACATAGCATGATGCCGTCTTAATAAAAACCAGAAAAAATTAGCTCCCATCCCATTTCCTTTAGGCCTGTGCCGGAGTCCCATGGACTAAAGACGGCGGCCACAGTCACTCTTTGCTTTCTACCTGTGTGACACTTTATTTAGTTGGTGGCTAACTGTGGGTAAAGAGGACAATATGTTGCCTAAAGGTTGGGAACAAAGCCCAGAGGGGGACTTGCAGCCCCCACAGTGAGGCTCCACGGGGAGGGAGTGCAGCAGAACTGTGCCTATGTGGGGTCCCGTCCCGGGAAGTTAAAACCATTTCTAGGTAAAATAAACATTTAAAGCAAGGCATGTCCGTGGATTTAAGGTAAAAGCGAAAAAGGTGCATTGTAATTCAGATCACATATGCACTGGCAATCTACCTTTAAGAAGCTACCGCTTGTCGAATTTCAAAGAGGAATATTCAAAATATCGAAAAAGATTACTGACATACACCTCCCTTTTCTAACCATGTGCCATTGTGAGGCTGAATCTCCTTCAGCCAAAACGAGAGAACAACCAATGGAATGTGTGTTAAGTGTCCAGCCATCTTCTATCCTAGTAGCCTATTCTATTAGAGATTTGTAAAAAACATAAAGTGATCTCATCTCCCCAGGATATCTCACTAAGACAGGCCCTTTATGTTAACATGTGATTATTAATGTTACGTTGAATTTAACGTATATTTTTTAAGAATTTCAGCTTTAATTTCTAATGTGGTAAATATTAATGGACATAGTCCATATAAATGAAAATTGGGGGGGTCCTCAATCATCTTAAAGAGCGTAAAGAAGTCCTAAAACTAAAACCATTTGAGGCCCACAGTTGCAGATGTCTCTAGTTATTGCATCTCACCCATAGTGCCCAGCCTAGGGGTCACCCCTTTTGCTGACCCTGGAGTTATCTCTGGTCAGAATCTCAGTGCTGTTGGCAGGTTCCACTGCAGTTCACTCCTTATCAGAGATCTCCAGTAGTGGCTCTGCTACGTCCTGAAACTGCATGATAAAGAAATCTGTAATCATGTGAGTGCACGTTTTCTAGGGAGAATTGTCCCAGTTTCCATAAGCCTCAAAGGACTTAGGTGACCCTTGCAGGTCAGAAACCACAGCCGGAACCAGAGAGCTGCTCGCTGCCCTGCCTGAGCCCCCACCAACACACTAAACACAGCCCAGGAGCTCCTCAGGGGATGGCTTTGAACTCTTGGCCATCTAGTTTCTGTCAAAATTCATCTGACAAAATTTATTTGCTTACATGGGTTTTGAGGAGGAGAGAGGAAGAATATGAAATTTTATAAGTACTATGAATAGAACAATATAAGGCCATTTTCACAAGAATAAAGACTAAGAAGGAAGATGCAAAAATAAAAATGAAGAAATAGCTCTGTTAAGATGGCGTATACTGCTTTTCTCATCCTCAGAACTTGACAAAAGACAATGTCGCTTTTACTATTAAGAAATTATTATATGAATGCTGGGCATGACATTGTGATTCTCCTTGCGAGCCTCCTGGAAGCTCAAATCCAATAACTCTATTAGCTTATGGATATCTCTTTTTCTCCTTCCCATCTGTAGTTTTCATTTTTTTTTATGATCATTGCAAGTCATATACTTTCATTGTAAGTCATCTTGGATTCTTTTTGAAAACAAATTCTCAGATAAATCTGATTAAACTAATCCTTCTTATCATATTGATTCAAATGAAGCCAGCAAAAGTGCCATGACACCAAGGGCCCATGACTGCTTGGCATTATCACAGCTTGCCGATGACAAGGGCCCATTCTCAGACAAGCGTCCCAGCTGGAAAAGGAAAGGAGGCTGTAGTATGAACCTGTTTGGATTTTAAGTGTCTTTCCCGTATGAATTGTGTCTCATATAAACCAGAATGAAAATAATTACAGTGGCCTTTGAAGCTCTTGGAAATGCAATTGCTTTAAAGAAATATGCTTGTGCCTCTCATCTGGGATGAAAACCACTTATTCAGGACACAGCCAGGTCTGGACTGAGTCCATCCAATTCAGTTAGGGTTAGGAATCCTTAAAGTTAAATTGGCACTCTGGCTTGAAACCTGGCACATGCCATCCCATAAAGAACAACTTTATGCTTTTGTGTTCTACCAAGCACACTTGGTAGAGTGCTGTAACATCACAGCTCACAGCAACCTCAAACTCTTGGGCTCAAGCAATTCTCTTGCCTCAGCCTCTCAAGTAGCTGGGACTACAGACTCCTGCCACAACGCCTGGCTATTTTTTGGTTGCAGTTGTCATTGTTGTTTAACAGGCCAGGGCCAGGCTCAAACCCGCCAGCCCTGGTGCATGTGGCCGGCACCCTAACCACTGATCTATGGGTGCTGAGCCAATATTTGCTAGGTTGCCTTTCTAGCTAACTTAAAAGCATCATCAGCCAGTCTGAACGCTGTTTTCAACACAGTTCTCCCTCTTTGTTTTTGAAAACAAAACAGTACTTATACATATTTACATCTGAAACCAAAACATTTTGACAACAATTGCAGCTGCTAAATGATTATGAAACTTGTGAAATGAAATTGAGAAATATTGAAGATGAACATGTGGCGACCAAGACGGAAGGTCTCCCTGACTTTGATTCACAGATGAGGCTTCCTGCAGCATGAGCCCACAGCGGTACTTCTACAGGGAGTTCGCTTTAAAAGTGCAATACATTTAATTGCTATTCGATCCTTAGCATTTTGCTATCACTAACCTTCAGCTGACAAATTACCTACTTAGGAGAGAGAGATTTCGATTTGAACTGTTAGTGGGGGTGGCATACTCCAGGTATTTGGGTCAAAAGCCAGGTCTAAAGATTAAAAACACAATCTTGAGGCTCCAAAAAGGAAATACCCAGTCTGGCTTGAGTTTTCCAAAATACATCAGTAATTTTCAAATAGTTATATGTTCTAATCAACAATAAAGCACCTATCACTTTCTGTAATGTTCCACATTTTTGTCAAGATGTGAAAATAACTGGGTGGCCTCTGTTCAGCATTGAGTCTCCATCCTGACAGTGAGAACTGAGGGTTGCATCTGTGACCCTTCCTGGGGACCCTGTGGGAAGTGCGAGTTGCATCTGTGACCCTTCCTAGGGACCCTGTGGGAAGTGAGAGTTGCAGATGTGACCCTTCCTGGGGACCCTGTGGGAAGAGAGAGTTGCAGATGTGACCCTTCCTGGGGACCCTGTGGGAAGTGAGAGTTGCATCTGTGACCCTTCCTGGGGGCCTCCTGGGAAGTGCGAGTTGCAGATGTGATTGCTATCAGCATTTCAACGAGAGCTTTGAAATATTTATTTAGAGTGCACCAGACACGGGTAACTGTGCAGAGCAGGTAATGTAATTGGTGAGATAAATGCCTTTCCACACGCCTGTCCTCCGTGAGTATTAAGGAGAGGAGGGGCACCGCAAGAGAACCCGAGCAGGAAACAAGCCTCGCAGAGGCCCCAGGTAAGCCACGGAGCCTGGGGTTGCGGGCGCGTCCTCCGAGGGGCGGTACTGCCGGTGCGCAGGCGCAGTTACAGAGCAGGCGTCAGGCGTCCCCAAATACCTGGAGTGCGCCACCCTGCGTGTAGTGCCCGTGCGCCGGACGGAACGTGCTGGGGTTGGAGCGTGCGCCGGACGGAACGTGCTGGGGGTTGGAGCGTGTACTGCGCGTGCGCCGGAACGTGCTGGGAGAAGGACGACTCACCGCAGCTGCGTGCGCAGCTCCCAGAGGACGCGGATAGGGCGGGAAGAAGGTGAAAAAATACTACTGCAAATAATAACAGCCTGAATGACCAGCGGAGGGTGCCCGGCTTGCTGAGAAACCCCCAGTCCTCATGGCCTTTGGGAGAATTAAGATTTAAGTTAAACCCGGGAAGCGGAGAACAAGCCTCAAGACGGGGCGTTTCCGCGCAGGAGTCAGTTACCGGGTCCTTGGTTCGTCCTCGGGTTGGTGGCCCGGCCCGGCAGAAGCTTCTGGTGAAGGGATGGTGGTGTCGCCAGGCACCTGTGACAGAAGCCCTTGGACTGCTCACTGAGTTCAGGGGAAGGAGAAGTTACTTGGGCTGCTGGGGCCAAGAAAAGCTTCGTTTCAAACTTAGGCCTGAAGATGGGTGGGGTTTAGATTTAAAAGAAGAAGAGGAATGAAAATTAGCATGAGCAAAACACGAGATGGCTGAAACCTTGTCCCCTTCGGAAGCGGGCCGTGGCGCTGTGGAGGCAGGCACAGGCCTGGACGGTGCGGGGTCCCGATGTGGGTGACTCTGAAATACAGGCTGGGGGAGCTTGGTGCAAAGCCGAGTCGCGCGCACACGGGCCTGGAGTCCATGAAACACTCTGAGTGCAGGAGGACTTCCAAAATACATAGTTTGCTCCCGAATGAAAATTCATCATCTCAGCTCATTGCAAAGTTAGCAAATTTGTTGTCAGAAAAAAAGGAAAAATATATAGGGTTTTTTTTCTTTTCTTTTCTTTTTGGCTGGGGCTGGGTTTGAACCCACCACCTCTGGTATATGGGGCTGGCGCCCTACTCCTTTGACCCACAGGCACCACCTAAAAAATACATAGTTTTTAAAACCTATTTCTATAAAGACTATTGCTATGGCGTCTCCCTGAATGCCTGGCAGCCAGCGAAGGAAGACCCTCAGGTTAACATGTAGCAGCCGCTGCGGTCACCTTGGCCTAATGGAGTGAACGCAGCCTTTAATGGCAGTTTAATTGGATTTACCATGGGGAAGATGTCAAATGGGAGATGCCATGCTTCTTTGTTTAGAACTCCATGCGACCACATGAATAACTAAAAAATGCGCAGAAAAATGCAAGTTGTAAAGTCTGCGGCCGTTTCTTCTCTCCTTTTTCCTCGGAGCAGTTTGAATAGGCGTGTTCTCGTGCAGGGCGGGAGTCCCAGAGCCTGCACTGCCCAGGTTAGGTGACTGTGCATACGGCAGGGAGGGTGACTTGCCATGTTTTATATTTTACGAGCAGGCAGGGTATCTCCAAGAATGATTTTCAACTGATTGTACTTTTTGTTGAATGAGAAAAAGAAGGCAGTTTTATCCTGACTGTCATTAAAAGGTTTCCCAGAAGCTTGAGAGGCAGTAGATGATCTCTGTAGCTGATGAAACCAGGAATACATCATAGATACTGTTTTCCTTTAGCACTGCAGAGACTAAAATCTCTAAAGACCCAAGCATGTTTATTTATTTTTATTTTCAGGTTAATTTGAGGGTACAATTAGGTTTGTGTGTATTAGGTGAGGTCCCTGTGGTAGTTGTGCCCTCACCTGGGATGGGCACCATATACCCTTGTTGTTTCCCTTAGGTGGGAGCTCATCAGACCCCTCACTGGGCCTCCCTCCCCCCAACTTGAATTGAGTCGAGCTTTTCTCTTGTGTGCCGTGGTGTGTTCTTCCTCTGCTGTCTTCATATTAGTGTTGAGCACATGGGATGTTCGCCAAGCATGATGTTTTTAATCTGTTGCCCTGGGAAGAGACTACAGATTTTCTTTGACAGAGGCAGGCATAACAGAGAGCTTGTGGAAGGAATAATTGGTGAGTCATTTCTGCAGTTGTCACATAACAAAACATGGCTAGACACGCTGAAATCATTTCTACACCTGATATGGGAGCCAATCAGCTGAGAGCATTCAACACTTTCTTAGGACAAAGTCATCCCAGGACCAAATCCAGCAGGTGGAAAAACTGAGTGGAAGATCCTGGCAAGTGATTGGGTCCTCTTGAGCACTTTGGAAGAAAAACCACGGATTTTGAAATGGTGGCTTCAGTGTCCCACTTGGGATGCTTCTGGGAATGTTAGGCAGAACTATAGGTAGATGTTTCTATAAGGCAGACCTGTAAGGGAGAGGGGTCTGAGTTCTCTTTAAGGAACTTTCAACTGCACAGAGTTCTCAGTTCATCAGTGTTGCAAGAAAATGAAGTTTAGTAGCATTCCAAGGAGCTTGCTGAGCCTCAAGTCAGTATGTAAGCTAGAGACTAAGGCTGCGCTTCTCCAACTGAGATCCGTGGGGATCACCTGCACGGCGTTGGGTGGTAGAGAAGGTTGTTGGTAACGCTGTTCCATGAGCTTCATCCCAAGTCTACTGAGTAAGAATCTCCAGGTGTGTGTGGGGGGGTGGGGGGCTTGAGAATCTGCATTTAAACACCAACCACTGCCCACCCCACCCGATGTGATTCTTATATATTCAAAGTTAGAGAAGCATTCTTTATTAAATCTGGACATTTAATAAAAAAAAAAGAAAGAAAGAAAGAAAAAGGACAGAATAGCAAAATACCCTGGTCTCATTCAGGACTTTGTAGTGCCCTTTTTATGTAAGAATTGAGGACACGTGCTTTATAGTTTTTTCTAAGATCACCCTCTAAACTGATCAGAAGTGGTGTGGCAGAGCATACGGGGCTGGGATGGATGACACATTGCCAATCAACATTTATAAGAACTTGTTCTTCTCAAAATGGAATGGGCATTGCTCTAAATTCTTTCTATGTATTATTTAAATTGATCCTTATGGAAACCTTGTTTGGAAAGTAGGTGTTTTTATTATCCCCACTTTGCAGGTAGAAAATTAGATGAGATTTCCTAAGTCAGAACCTGCTCAATGCAGGTGATGCCAAGGAAGTGACAAGTCACAGAGAAAGCAAAAGATCAATGGGCTTTGTCCAAAGTAACATTCTGACAATCTTCTCCCTGAAGTTAGTGAGATAAACAGTGTGAACTTCAAACAAAGGAATCAGAGTGCCCTTTAAGTGCTAGAAACAAAGACAATAACTCCTTCAGATCTAATAGAGATTGAATATCCTGCCATCTTTTTTTCATTAATTGTTATGTATTTAGGAACATCAGTTGCTGTAAGGTGGTCAAGCTCCCTTCAGTTACTTATTCCTATGTATAAACTAAAACACGGAAGCATTCAGCATGACACTACTCTCTGTGGATTTATTAAAAAGACCCCCAGAGAAAGGAGTTATGAAATCTGATCAAGTCAGCAGTTCAGCTGTGGAATTGATCTCCATTATTTGCTATTGACTGCTGTGCAGAACTTCAGTCTCTGGCATACACAGAATCGCATTTCTTTTGCCAGCAGACTGCCATGGGGTACAGCTAAGACTAAGGTTCATTAGCAAAACCGTTTCATAAATTCCCAGAGACTTTGGGGCAAGCGTCTCAGAGAATGGTTTCCTATAAACGTGCTTCTTCTCTGTAAATCACATTCACATTCCAAGTCACCGCCTTTGGTCTACGTGACCCTTTTCTGTGTACAACTCATGACGCAGGGTGCAACCTCCTGGAGGATCAGGGAACAGCTAAGAAAACACAGGGGCACTGGAAAACATTCAAGTCTCCGTTTTTCCTTCTGTCCTTTACAGAGTCCTCAATGTAAGAAGAAACTGTTTTCTGCCCAAAGCAAAGTATTCCAAATATACCATGCTTTATAATCATTATTGTTTCCATTATTCCAAAACGAAGCCTTGCGTTTAATCTTGATGTGAAAAGGATTAAACGTTTCCCTGATAAGATGTGTAAATTCCGTAGCTGAGTGGCATGAAACAAAGCCGGAGCCTTTGTGTGTGTTAAAGAAGCACCTTCTAGCAAGACCTACCTCTTCCATGTTGACCCATTTCTAAAGACAGTCTCTCTGGTGCACACAAGAGGCTTCAAGTTCCTTAGGGGTAATAAAAGGCTTTGCGAACTTCTCTTTATCACCCAGATTAGTTAGAGTCCTAATGTTTGCATTTCTGATGGTTTTGCCGTGAGGGCTTTATCAGGAGGGATGGAAGATTTGGGAGTTGTACAAGCAAATCCTTTGTGCTTTTCTTCTGCTTCTGTAGCCATTTGCCTACTGTAATTTTAGATTCCTTGGTAGAGTGTTATTGAAAATACTTCTGTCAAATTTTCGGGGGGGGGGGGGGAATAGTGTGAAGTCAGCTCAGAGTGAGATTTAAGTGAAGCTGTGTTTCAGCCTTTTGACAGTAAACACTGATCCTGCTCCTAATCACCATTCCTCCTGGAGCCCAAACTGTCCCACAGTGATTAGTCTCCTTATCTAAGTGCCCCCAAAAATGTGGCCCTGAGGAGTTCAGCTCGGTCAGGCTGCCAAGCAGACCCTAGTACTCCCAGGCACCTTCACAGGTTTTGATTGCTGTTTGTTTCTTTTCAAGGTATTGGAGGTTTTTAGGGAGACCCCTTTGGACTCAAACATAGAATTCACTGAGCCTGGCCCCAAAGGTAAAATGCAGAATGACAACATTTGTCTGTGTTCTTAACCATTCTTATTTTAGTTCTTTGTCTCTCTCTTTCTTTTAGGTCCCTTGATAATCAATTTCTCTTTTCCCAGAGAACCACGATTTTACATCCTCATCCCAGTGTGGGGCTGTGTGTAGTGTCTCCTGGCCAGTGAACCCCTGCTCTGCTCCCCACCCAGTGTCTCCACACTGTAGCTTCCTCTGCCGTGCGCCCCTCCCAGTGCCCCCTCCCCACTGTCCCACCCAGCACACCACACACACCCACACACACACACACCTCTGTTCCACCTCACTGTGCCTCATTTACTGGAGGCCCTGCATGAATGTTACTAAGACCTTTCATCCATTCTTCTGTTACTGGACAAAGAGCGTCTGTCCTCCTGTCACTGTCCAGCCAATATGCAGAGACAGGGTTTAGGTTCTGGAGAACAGCGAGAGTAGCCTCTCAATTCTGTTCTGCCCCAGTTACAATTATAATAACATTTATAATGAAATACAAGAAAACCAACCTAGAAAATTTTAACCTTATCTGATAGGAACAACTTCAAAGTCGTCTCCGTTGTAACAATGCAAAATGTTTAAACAACAGAAAGGTGATGTTCATTTTAATAAAATATCTAAGAGAATCATCAGAGAAAACATATCATCAAAGTAACCTTCACTCCACCAACATCACAACACCTATTTCTATGTGTGACAATTTCCTCAGAGTCTCCTGAGACAAACCTCCTCACAATCATGGTGACATCTTAACTGGATAATCACATTTGGATTAGAAATCACCACTGGGTGACTTTAAAACATAAGACATTTGCATTTCTTTTATTGTAGCATGAACATTATGAATACTTTGTATTTTTATTTGTTATATGGACAATTCAGGGATGTTTAGTGTCTGACACAGTGTCACCCAAGAACCTCCAGTTGTGTCCCTGCTGGGGATCCCATCTTCCCTCTGGGCCAGGATGGGACCCGCTGAACTTTTACATATTGCAGGCTTTCCATCCCCCACACTTGGTGCAGTTGTCTCCTGGAAATATTTTATATGTCTTTCCATATAATTTTCTTCTCTGCCAGGCCTCCAGCTTTTCAGCAAAAGAGCAGCTCTTAAAGTCTGATGAGAGGAATAAATGATCCTCTTTGCTCTAAGTAAAACAAAGCAGTATGATTACCCACTTCACTTAACTGCTCTTTACAGGATCTCCAAGGCTCTTCTGAAAGGGTCAAAAAGAACACGGAGGCAGAACTATGTTTTTCTCTGCCCAGACACCAGCTATTGTCCAAAGAAAATATGGATGACTCAGCCACTGCAAACTTCTTATGTAATTCCCTTCTAAGGGAGCAAATATACTCACAAATATACTCACTTCAGGCAAAATTCTACAGGAGTAGGAGAAAACATCCAGTGTCCCCAGACTCATGTCTCCCTCCTGACTCTGGTCTCTGGGTTCCTGTTTTTTCTTAGTTATCTTTGTTAGGATTTCAGTTGACTGGCCACGGGGTATGCAAATCTCAAAGCATCTTTCTCTACTAACAAAACATCCTAAAGCAGATGGTTGATAGTTGTGGTTTACCTTTTCTGTGGTGTCATTAGAGACCACTGCTCAGATTCTCGTCTAGTTTTTTATTTCATCTTCAGAAAGTGACCCTTTGTCACCATGCTCTTCCCTTCATGGATAACAGACGTCTGTTGTCTTCTCAAACATTGCATCTTCATTCAAGGCGAGGAAAGGGGCAGGATGACACTTGGCACCCTTTGATACTTTCATCAGGAAAACAAAAATCAATTCCAGGAACTTAACTTTTTCCCTTTTTTTCTTTTCTTTTCTTTTTCTTTTTTTTTTTTTTTTTGAGACAGAGCCTCAAGCTGTCGCCCTGAGTAGAGTACCGTGGCATCACAGCTCACAGCAACCTCCGACTCTTGGGCTTAAGTAATTCTCTTGACTCAGCCTCCCAAGCAGCTGGGACTACAGGTGCCCACCACAACACCCGGCTATTTTTTGGTTGTAGTTGTCATTGTAGTTTGGCAGGCCCGGGCTGGATTTGAACCTGCCAGCTCTGGTGTATGTAGCTGGTGCCTTAGCCGCTTGAGCTACAGCTGTCAAGCCTCCTTTTCTTTTTTCTATTGTTGTTTGTTTGTTTGGGTTTTGATTTTGTTTGTCTTATTGCTCAGGAGAGTGTTACATTCTCTCACTTTCTCTTTGCACAGTAGGCAGGAAAGATGGCAATGGGTCAGTTTCCCAGTCTTTGTTGTAGAGGCAGACGAGAGAGTGGCTGCCACCATTCCAACAAAGAATTATAATCCGATTCTGTGACCTCAATCCTCAATACTGACTTCAGTTTCTCATTTGAAACAGCTCCTAGAAATGGGGGGTGACTCAGCATTCTTAATCCTGAACTATGCTCTGACTCCATAAGATCCCTCAGTAGCATATAAGAAGAACCTGGACCCTTATTTTGATGGGCCATGCCATTTGGGCTAGAATAAGTGGTTATATAGAGATTAAATTCAAAACTGGCTTTCGTGGCAATATCAGAAGTCAAGGTGTCTCCTCCTACGTACAGTGATTCATGACAGTGTTACAACACCCCTGTCTTCCACCTACAAATATTTAATTACCCATAGACATGCTACAAGAAAAAAATGAGTGGTCATTTGTCAGTGAAGTGATGACCATAAATTACTGCTTGGTCCTGTCCTCTGCTGAGTTCTGCCTCTCCTACAAACTCAGTCTCTGAGTGCTTTTCTGGTCGTATTTATCTTTGATCCCAAACCACCATCACCATGACAAGAGAGGACGTTGCTGCTCCCGTACACCTGTGGGTATGAATGCCCACCTGGAGAAAGAGCCCACTGCTTTAAGAAACAAGTTCCTGACAACTATTTGCAGGTAATTGTTCAGTTTTGTGGCACTCTGCTCTTCTCTAATAAGCACACAAGGTGTTTTTATTAGTCAGCTCTTCTAGCGTCGAGCTATTTAGGTGACATTTTATAGCAAAGCCATTATTACAAAGACCCAGAACTCAAGTGAAATTTATGCTTCTGTTTCAAGGTGGCTCAAAGGTGATTTCCCTTAAAATGTATTACCCACGGCTTATCTAAAATCAATTCTAACTCTAGGTCACAGAGGAAACAGCTTGTGTTTCCACAGTCCTGAATCTTCCAACAGCCCAAACCAAAAAGTCTACACTTTAATTGTAGAACTCTTACAAACTCACTGTGGCTTCATGTTATGAATCAATTCCCAAAACATCTATGACTCAGTCTGACACGGGAAGGCAGGTGATGATGGTGTGTTCTGGTAGACTTTCAACCAGGGTCCTGAGTTAGCCGTATTATGAATTAACTTCTTCCCTAGCACTCCAGAATGGTACTAGTTATGATTATTACTCAAGTCACACATTCCATCTTTTGCTTTCTATGATTAAGCTGTCCCACGTAGGGAAGGTTCTCTGGGAGTCAATTGCTGGCTGTCTTTCCATTGGCCCTATGATTTGAGGCAAATTATTTAATTTAGAAGCCTTAGCCTCCTATCTAAAAAAAATGACTGGATTTCTTTAGTTTAATTCTAAGATGCTTTCTAGCTATGATAGAAAATCTGCTTTTGTATAAGGTTTTTCTAGGAAAGTTTGGGACATTAGAAAAACTAAGTAAAGGGTATGTTTAGTCACATGTCTTTCTGGCATCCCCTTGGGGGTAGGGGAAAAAGTGAGGTAGGAATTCAAGAAAAATATTTCGGAGAGAACAATCCAAGATGGCGACTGAGTAACAGCTTCCCTGCAACAGGGCACAGTGAGTCTGGGGAGATAATACTCCAGGCATCTCTGGCTAGTGGTATCTGCCTTTAATTATCCCTTTGAGGATACAGGGAGTCAGCAAGGGACTTCTGGACCCCAAGAGGAGGACAAAAACAGTGGAAAACTGGCAAGTGGTTGCGTGTGTTTGATCGACCTAATCCTGCCAGCAGCCTTAAGTACAAGCAGCAGTGAGACTGCAAACCATAAAGGTCTCACCTATGAACTATTTCAGTGTTTTTGGACTTGGCACTCAGTTGAACTGCCTTTGGGAGAGCTTGAGCAGGAGTGTGGAGAACTTTGGGCATTGTCTAGGGCCGCAGACTGAGCCGCTGGGCCAGACAGAGCTAATACTGTTCGGCTGTGGGCCACAGAGAGCCATTGTGAGAGAACTGCCCCCGCAAGCTCTGCCCTCAGGGTCGCAGAGCAAGGATCAGGTGGGAGCTAGTAACCTAGTGACTGAGCAGCCTAAAGGTGGGGACTGAGCTTGCCTTACAGCCTTAACCCTCAGAGGCAGAGTGAGACTGATTTTGGCATACTAGAGCCTCAGACTGTTGCCCTGGGTAGAGTGCCGTGGCGTCATAACTCATAGCAACCTCAAACTCCTCCCAGACCTCCATAAGAGCTGCACTGTGACCGCCGGCCCACAACCCACACCTGCCGGGCCTCCGCATGCCCTGACCAGGAAGTGCGAGAGCCACGCAACCCTACATCCTCCTTCCTGTACCATCCCTGCCTCCACACCAGCCCGCTCATCTGGCCAGGGGCTCTGGTAGCCACGTGCCCTCCAGAGCCCTCCCTGCCTCTGCGCCGAGCCCTTCTCCTGGCCAGAGACTGCTGGAGACTTGGGCTCTCTGTGCCAAAGTCACTGGGTGCCCAGCACTCCCAGAACCATGTGCACCACCTCCTGCACTGTTGCTGGATCTGGGTGTGTCACACTCCAGAGCTGCTTCCACAACCAGAACTCCCTGGCTGGGGCAGCCCCATAGGAACTATACAGGGTCACTCCCTACAAAGATCTAGCAACAAAAGAGTGATCCTGCTGGGGTCTAATCTTGGAGAGACATCTCCCCACCTCTGAGGATGGCCAGAAGCAATGGGGAAAAACAATCATGAGGTGAAATCAACAGAAAAACTCTGGCAATATGAACAATCAGAGTAGATCAACTCCCCCAAGGATCAATGGGGCAGACACAGCACAAGATCCCATGCACAAATAGCTGAGATGTCAGAAATAGAATTCAGAATGTGGAAGCAAATAAGATCGAATTAGAATTCCAAGCAGTAACCCAAAAGACATCTCAAGCATTCAACTAATTCAAAGACCAAATGACCAAAAAATTTAACATATTGAGACAAGATGTTGCAGCCCTCAAAGATCTGAGAAACACAGTAGAATCCTTCAGTAACAGAATGGAGCAACCAGAAGAAAGGATTTCTGACAATGAAGACAAAGCTTTCGAATGTTCCCAAACTCTCAAAGAGGAAGAGAAATGGAGGGCAAAAACAGATCACTGTCTCAGAGAACTCTGGGATAATTCAAAGAAAACCAATATTCGTCTTATAGGGATCCCTGAAAGCGATGAAGTGGCTGCACATGGCACAGAGTCTCTTCTCCATGAGATGATGAAGGAGAACTTTCCAGACATGCCAAGAGATTCTGAAATTCAGATAGCAGACAGTTTCAGAACTCTAGCATGACTCAACCCAAATAAGACAACCCTTAGACACATCATAATCAACTTCACTAAAGTTAATATGAAGAAAATTTTGAAAGCAGCCAGACGAAAGAAAACCATCACCTAAAAGGGCAAGAATATTAGAATAACTGCAGATATCTCTGCTGAGACCTTTCAAGGTAGAAGAGGATGGTTGTCAACTTTTAATCTCTTAAAAAATAATAATAATAATTTTCAACCCAGGATCCTGTATCCCAGCTAAACTGAGTTTCATTTATGA
>CAUYPK010058694.1:0-13977 GCA_963574355.1 Loris lydekkerianus | reverse complement strand
AATATCTACATCCATGTTGCCTCTGCCCTCAATCTTCTTAGCACTAAAAGTATGGAAAATGTTCACCAGGACTTAAGGTTTCACACCAGCATAAATGATTTGGAAGTAGACAACCATCTTCCCCATCATCTTGGTTTCCCTACCAGGAGACTTTTTCCTGCCTCAAATGATGAGAATCATGAGTACCTTAAGGGTAGAATATATATTCCTGAAGACAGCTAGAAGCAAAGAGAGAAGATGGAGTTACCATCTCCAGCCCTGGAAACCAGGCCTTGTAATGCAGCCTAAGGGGATAGCAAATTATAGTGACTATTAAACAGCGCCACGTTGTGGAGATGCATTTCACAGGTCTCCTGGGCAAAAGCCTTCTGCCAGCTCTCCAACACAGCAGGAATATTCCAAACCGCCCCCATTCTAGACGGGCAAAGCTCCAGTATTTTACTAGAGTCTAGGCAAACCTGGGGTTAATGTGCCATCTAGTACTGAAAAAAGAGGTAGTGACCTAGTTGGGGGGGGGATAAGTAAATTACAAACAATATTTAAGCAAAGCAATATTTAAGAATACATCAGCAAGAAAATAAAAACAAGCTGTATAGAGAATAATGGAATAAATGACTAGCACTTTAATGCAAAAATAGAAATATACATTCAAAAGATACAAGAACAAATAGAGGAATCATGATCTCCCCAAGCTGATAAAGCAAGTAACAAATGACTGGTCTTAAAGAGAGAGTGATATGTGAGGTCTCTGACCAAGAATCCAAAACAGGAGTTGCAAGGAAACTCAGTGGTCTCTAAAATAACAGGGTGGAAAAAGCAATTTAGAAACATGTCAGAGACATTTAACAAAGATATTGAAATAATTTAAAAAAGCTTAAACAAATCTTAGAACTGAAAAATACATTAGAGATTCTCAACAGCATAATAGAGCAAAGGAAAGAATCAGTTCAAAATGGAATATTGAAAATACAGACCCACAGAAGAATAAAGAAAATAAACAGAAGAAAGAAAATCAACAAAAACGACCTACAACATATAGAAAACTCTCAAAAGGCCAAATCTAATAAATATTAGTGTTCAAGAGAACACTGAACAAGGCCATCAAACAATGACGTTATAATGTCATCTGCTGGGCGGTGCCTGTGTGTGGCTCAGTGAGTAGGGAACTGACCCCATATATCAAGGGTGGCAGGTTCGAAACCGGCCCCGGCCAAAACTGCAACAACAAAAACAATAGCGGGTGTTGTGGCAGGCGCCTGTAGTCCCAGCTACTGGGGAGGCTGAGGCAAGAGAATTGCCTAAGCCCAAGAGCTGGAGGTTGCTGTGAGATACGATGCCAAGCACTCTACTGAGGGCGACAAAGTGAAACTCTGCCTCAAAAAATAAAAATAAAAAAAAAGTCATCTGCGGAGAGCTCAGCACAATCAAATCCATCTATAGTTCTTCAGGTGTCTTGATGATATCAACTAGGTGAAACTGAGTACTAATTTGAGTGTGATGTCATGATTCTCAAAGTTGGTGAAACTTTCATTGTATTCTCCAATTACTAACTAGAGAAAATCTTCATCCAAAATTTTCTCTTAAAGAAGTCTTTTGAAAAAAGATAGTTTTTTTTTATTTTTTATTTATTTATTTATTTATTTATTTTTTGCCACATGTCATATGTTGACTTAGTTTTACCCTACAAAAAAAAGTCAAGTTGTTCTGACTTGACATAACATCACACAGAAATGCTACATTCCTGTAGAAAAAAAAAATCTTCTATTAATTCACATTAATGACTATGTTCTTCAAAACAATTAACTATCTGTTCTTACAGCAATAAAATTGTGACCAATACCTTACCCTGTTTTATCACACTTTATAAAGTTATACCTATCCACCCTGAATGCCTCACCTATCCTTCAACTTTAGCATATTACTAAACTGATGATATTGTGCTGCATTTGTACAATATTATTATAACTATAACTCATTGCAAACTGTCCGTAAAATACAAGGTATCCCAAAATACCTTGGGATATTTAAAATATCCCAAAATACCTTGGGATATTTAAAATATCCCAAAGTGCCCCAAAAGTTGCCCCTAAAATCACCATACATAAGGGGAAATAGAAAATTAAAGCTAAGCGTACCTTTATTATTTACAAAATATTTATTACAAAACTTACAACATATTTACAAAATATTCTCTACATCTGGTCCACCTGTTTGTAAATTTTTATAATGGACATTTAGCCACCATTCCCCATTTTCCCCTGTGTATGGTGACTTTAGAAGGAATTTGGGGGTCACCCTGTAGTGCCTTAAGCCTAAAAATTTTTCTGAGGCACGATAGAGTGAAAAGAAATGAGGGCGTCTGAATCTGTTAATACTTTATCTGCAATAAACCCTTCATGTTTTCTTGTCATGGATGGTGCACTCTATACATACACTCATTAAATTTACCAAATTCATGACATTTATCTTGATAATTACTGAAGGTACCTGTTCTGTTACCCAAAGCAGGTAACTCTTCATAACAAAGAAAATCTTCTATTATAGCCCCAATTTGAAGTATAAAACCTACGCTGAGTCAGTAGTATCTTTTAATTCATCTGAGGCGATTGATAGAAGTTGAAATCAGCTGATTTACCTGAAGCATTACATATACATGTTTTCTTTTTGAAACATTGCATGAAATTGTTCTGTTAAGATGAAGGCCCCTTCATTCCACTAATGAATTATGGTTCTCCTTGAAAGAGGTAATTGTTTGTACTTTAAAATGTTATCAGGGTCTATCACACATTTATAGGAAAGACGTAAGCCTTTGCACTCTCCAGCTTGGGCCACACATTGCCCTTTTCTCAGGGAAGGAAATGGAAACAAAACGCCAACAGGGCAGGGGTTTTGTAAGTGGAACTCTGGATTGACTGGTCAGTTGCTACAATCAGAATATGCTTTCTTAGACCATGTTTGAGACTCAGAAGAACGGGCCTTTCTGCCATAACTCTTCACTAGTGAAGAATACCAGCAGTTTCTTTGTATAAAGAGACCTGGCTTTAAAATCATACATTCTGAACATTTTAGTCAACCTACAACAGGTTTGGGAAAACGTGTGTGGGAGAGGGGCAAATATAGTTTTCTCTTTCTCATCTGTTCCCTTTGCTTTCAAACTGCAGATTTTTTTAAAGTGAATATTTGTCCCTCCCTGCTTAGTTAAAGATTGAGTGGAATTCTAAAATAATAAAAAAAAATGATAATAATACTAATAACATGTTACCAGGGTCTAAGCATCTTCTGTCACAATTTCTACATCACTGAATGGCCTTCCCTTCTTTCTCTGAGTATGTAAGCTAATTTATTAGTTGCTTCAATTGCATTATTTCCAATCTTTTTGCTTCTTGAAAGAATTATCTTTACTTTTGCTTTTCATATTCTAATTTCTGCAATTCAACCTTTTATACCTCTCTCTCGAATTTAAAATATCTGTGGTCCTGATGAGTGTCATAATGCTGATGAGCAATAAGTTTCTTTCATGCTGATATCACGGTATCACAAAGCAAACAAATCATCTAATCTTTAGCAGAAACAAGATAATATTGCAATTCCCAATCTCATTTTAAAATCTATTTTCTTCCTTCAGTGTTCTCTTGGCCATCTTTGACATGATGAGCTGTTAAGCAAACAGAATAAGCTGTGCAACTATTCACAAACTTTACTTCAAACAGAAACACAGTACACTATTGTCAAAAGCTGATAATAGATTGGTGTACTGATCCCTGTAAATTCTCACCAACCAGTTTTGTGTGTTAATGGTGCCAGGCTGGCAGGAGATGTTAGAACCAAATCGTAAGTGTAGCCCTATGGCTTACTAATATTCTAACTGTGCCTGTCAATATGAGAGAATTATTTCATTTAAACTTATTTAATCTTTAATATTTTAAATAGTTCCTTTTGAAAAATTAAAAAGAATAAAAAGAAAAGTAAAAATGTATTAATAGAAAATAAAGGATTAGTTCTGTAAAATTTGGATTCAGTGCAAAGGCCTCACTTAAGGACCCAGAAGGCCACATGTGGCCTTAAGTCAACAGGCTCCCTACCCATTCTTAATTTTCACATTATAAAAATGTTTGGATGAGATGACATTCAGATTGTATGATTATAATTTGTTTGAGCTTCATTTTTGAGATATTGAAGCTTATCTTTTAAAGCTAGTAAAATCAATATGCATAAAAATAGCAATTGCCTTCCATAGTTAAGGTCATATCTACCAAAAAAAATAAATACTAAATGTAGTGTACTCATAGGTAAAAAGGCAGACATAACATATTTATTTATTTTCTTCTTCCTTTTTGTTTATTTACCTTTTTATTCATGTATTTATTTGACAGATATTAATTCGGCTATTATTATGTGCCCAACATTGCTTAACATCTCTGTATTGAAGGTCCTTGTCCTTAAGATCTCATATTATAGGATGGACCTGGACTATAGTGAATGGTATGTAGTAGAAGTTGCAGAATTGAAATTAAAATAATTTAGGGATTTTCAAAGAAATACAAATTTTGACACAATTTGAGTGGTAAAATTTGTTGCAGATATCGAGTAAGAATGAATAAATAAAACAAACATTAAAATGAAGAAAAGAATTAGTTAATTATATGAAGAAATCAATCAATTATCACAAATAGAGCTTTTCTAATTTTATCTTCATTGGGAAATATGGATTCCACTTGAAAATAGGTATGTTAAATACTATTTTATGGTCATTTACATAGATTAATTTAGTTAGAAAAATAACATTGTCTTATAAATTAATGTTTTGACTAGTTTTAATGATTTCCAAAATTTCCCCTCCTCTTCCTCTTCCGACTTCTTCCCCTGTCCTTCCTCCTCCCTCCTTCTTTTACTAATTTTACTTCTGGTTCACCTACTTCATCTATTTATGCTTTTCCTCCTCTTTCTTAGCTTCCTTTTCCTTCTTTGTATTCTTTCTCTTCTTCCTTTCATTACTTTCTCTCTTTTCTTTCCTTCTCCAGTATCCACCTATAATTTAAAAAAAAAAAAAAAAATTTAACACAGAGTGTCACTCTGTCACCCTCGATAGAGTGCCATGACATCATAGTACACAGCCACCTCAAACACTTGGGATCAAGCAACCTTCTTGCCTCAGCCTCTTCAGTAGCTGGGACTATAGGCACCTGCTACAAAGCCTGGCTTTCTCTACTTTTAGTAGAGTTGGGGGTCTCACTCTTGCTCAGGCTGGGCTTAAACTCTTGACCTCAGGAAATCCACCAACCTCAACCTCCCAGAGTGTTAGGATTATAGTCCTGAATCATTGCTCCCATCTTACAATTTTTTTTTTTTTTAAATACGCATATTTGAGTTCACAGGAAAAAAGAATACATTTCCTTCATTAATGTGTTTTGCTATGATCTTAGGACAAAGATTGAAGACAGCATTTGAAGTCTCCAAGGGTGTTAATAGATAGCCTAAACGCAGAGTTTTCATTATATCAATTCTAGCCTAAGGCAGTAATAAATCATTTCACAAACAGTGCACTGAATAAAGATAAGTACAAATATCTGTAGGATCAGTTGCCTGGGGTTTTATTATTTGTACCATAATTACTAATGTAATTTAATTTTAATTTCACCTAAAACTAAGTATAATTACCCAAAGAGATCAAAACAATAGAATGCAGCTTATCAACCACAAATTTCGCAGGTTTATTTTGGCAAATACAGACCTTCAGAAGAAACTCTTTGGTAACTAGACGACGAGATAGGCACTTGACCTCATCATTGATAGTTTTATGTTTTTAATTT
The DNA here is from genome assembly GCA_963574355.1 of Loris lydekkerianus. Taxonomy (NCBI): domain Eukaryota; kingdom Metazoa; phylum Chordata; class Mammalia; order Primates; family Lorisidae; genus Loris; species Loris lydekkerianus. The sequence continues at coordinate 8,167 of CAUYPK010058694.1, read as the reverse complement.
AAATTTTAATATGGAGGGGTATACATTTTTAGATTACATTGTTCTTACTTCTAGGGTAAAGTTCCAGTTGTAAAAGAGCTCCTTATCTGGGGGTCATGCTGTACACCTCACATTGGGCACATTAGGTGAGATCCTGCCAAACGCCCTCCCCTTCCACCAAAAAAAGAAGGAGACATTGTATCTTTTATGTTTACCTGGATGGAGTTGAAATACATTCTTCTTATTAAAATATCTCAAGATTGGAAAAATAAATATCCAACTAATATGAAACCAATATATAAACAGTTGCATGCTAATATGAACAATAAAACACAAATATAGTCTAGCAAGGGGGCAGGGAGAGGAAGACGATTGGCTCATGGACAATTTAAATAACTGAAGCATAAAGGACAAGCAATAGGTGTGTCTAGTAAGTAGTAAGTGTCTCAGTAAGTATCACTGAGAGGATGTTCCCTTTAATTTAAAAATGATTCCCTTTTCTCTATCATTGACTGGCTGCTGCATACTAACCATTTTTACTTTTGAAATTTCACACTGACTTTATTGGCAAATATCTCTTATTGTGCCATTGAAACTTAACCTTTATTTGATGCATTTATGTTTTCTGACTAATGTGAGAATAAAGGAAACTGCTTATTATCATCGTCTGCAATGTTTGTGAATCAGTTAATAGGTTTTTATTGCACTTAAGAGTTTTAAATATATATCAACTATTTTTAAGAAAATGCATGTTAAGTAGCTTGATACTGGCCATGGCAGAAATAATTATGTAACAAGAATTGATAAACACTAGAAAATTGGGCATTTCCCTCCAAACAGTATGTTTAATAGCATTTCTTCATGACATAACATTACCTTGTTTATAGTTTTAGTTAATTTTTTTTTCTTAACTATAGTTAAATTCATAACCACACTTTCTTATGTGGGAACTTATCCCCTCTGATGAAAAATTTTAAAAATTAATCAAAGTACTACATTCATTAAGCCATTATTTACTTGATGCTTATTACAACTATTGCATAGGAAGCATCAAATGTTAAGAATTAGACACAATGAAAATATGGTTAATGTCCTCCTGGTGTTTAATGTCTAATGAGAACCTGTAGAGTGCACAGCTTTAACAGAATGTTATACATAATACATCATGTAATGGTCTAAACTCAGACAGTGTTTTGGAGGTAAGGGTATGCTGTTTGTATTTAGATAACAGGCCTAAAAATGAAGTTTGATAGAAGAAAAAGAGGGAGAAGGAGAAAGAAACAGAAAAACTAGCCACATAGATATTGTACCAATAGATACCTGATTTAGAAGATGTCAGCTTTACCTGATTTTCTCACATGAAGCTGGAGTTACCTATGTGAAGAACAGTAAAAAGTACATTTTAGTTAGTCAGTGAGGAAATAAATAATTTTTCATTACAATATAAATCAATGCATTGCTTCCTTCATTCAGAAAGTTTCCTCTCTCTCTCTCTCTCTCTGTCTCTCTCTCTCTCTCTCTCTCTATATATATATATATATATTATACATATATAATATGTGTGTGCACATATGTATATGTATAGCATACATATATAGGTCTACACACAAAACATACATATACATGCCCATACATATAATATATATTTAATATATGTACATTTATAAATATATATACATATATAAATTATGTGTTTATATTTATGTGTGTGTGTGTGTGTGTGTGTGTGTGTGAGTTCACAGATGTATGTACACATGGATGTAAGTTCCTTCTCAACTAAATTGAAGGATTAGGTACAGAGCTGATTCATATTCTGATGTGCACACCTTATAGCATCATAGATTGGTTGGTAGCAAATTGGTTTAGACTACCTCCTAGTAGCACTCTTCTGAGCAAAAGGCTGAATATATCAGAAGAATGAGAGACACAAGGGAAAATAATTTCTTTGAGTAATTTGAAAAGACTGAATGTAGCTCTAAGTGAATATACAAAGAAGGGGAATTGAAAGAGGTGAGGCTGGAAAGGTAGCTAATGGATAAAATTTTAATTATTTGAGTAATTTTACTGGTTTTAAGAATTCTTGCCGTATTAAAAATCTAGTAGTTTATATTAACCAATTTCCAATTGGGATAACCACTCTGTCATGATATAGAATTTAACCTATAGGCATAAGATTGCATTTGAAGAAACAATAGCAATCCAAATGAGAGAGATCAGCTGCAAGAAATAATCACTATGGAGATGAAATAGACACAACAAAAATAGATGGGGTATTGCAGTGGCAATTTCAGAAAGATTGAATAGATAATCTTCAAGGTTCTGATTTGAGATGTTTTTATATAGGAATGTTATTTAATAAAACAAACAGAAATAAAAAATAATGTGGTGGAAATGGTAACAAGAGCTTTTGGCTTTGTAGTATTTGAAGTACTCATGATACAGGGTTACCCCCATTCAGGGCTGGAAGGACACCCCAACTCCCTGTTTTCTAGGCTTAAGCAAACAACTTTTTCTCTTCAAACTGCACTTTCTGAATACAAGTAGGACAGGAGAAAAGCAGTTTTTGCAGGATGTTATATAAGCTAGGCCCCTTCAGGGGGTGGACCCCCTGCCACAATTTCCCTGAGCAGAAGGAACTGCATTCATTTGTTAATACTTTCATTTAGTCACTAATCAACATTGAAGTCTGTCAAGTCCTACCAAATATAATTACCAAAACAATAAAACCTCTAGAAAATGACCCATGGGGGATTTCTTACTTGGGTCTCCCCCTCTGTCAAAGGCTCTGATGCCTTTCCTTCCTTCCCTATTATTTTCTGTCTAATAAATCCTATCTTATCACTGATCTCTGCGGTCCATGGGTTCATTCTTTGAATCTCTAAGACCAAGGACCTACTGCAGAAAGAAATTACAGCAATGCTCACATAGATTTGCAAGCCGGTTACTGTGTGTTACATTTAAATACTTTCTCATTGTAAAATGTACATCATTATGGTAGTTTCCTGAATTCACATAACAGAATGTACATAATCACCTTAATCTAATCAACTTGAATTACAATGAAGACAGTCTACAGGTTACAGAAGAGACTCATTCCTGAGAATATCATTAGATCAGATTTTCATGTGACTCAAATCTCTTATGAAAAGTTCATATACAATAATAATAATAATAATTACAAAACAATACTATAATAGCTCATATATAGTAATGATAATACAGTGTAATACTGTCATAATATCCCTATACTGCAATAATGAGTCTCACTTCGATGCTCCAGGCTAGAGTGCCGTGCAGTCAGCTCACAACAACCTCAAACTCCTGGGCTCAAGCAAACCTCCTGCCTCATCCTACTGAGTAGCTAGAACTACAGGCATCCTGCCACAATATCTGGATCATTTTCCTAATTTTAGGAAAAATGGGGTCTCATTCTTGCTCAGGCTAGTCTCAGACTCCTGAGCTCAAGTGATCCTCCTGTCCCATCCTCCCAGAGTGCTAGGATCACAGGTGTGAGCAAGGTTGCCAGGCCTATATTCTTTCTTTTAATGCAAACAAACAAATAACAAAAACAATAACAACAAAACTTATACAAAAGGTATACAAAGGAGATAGGAACGATTAAAATTATATTCTACAGATTAACACCTAACGTTGCATCAACACTGCGCTAATAGGAATATTACACTTATTTTGATCTTCTAAACAAATCAATAATAACTTTTCACTTCAATAATTAATTCACTAAGCTGCTTAGGTAATAATGGATGTTTCACTGGAATCCTGCCTTTCACATGTTCCATTATAACTGTTCAGTTAGGGAAGCCACTGAAGTCTAGTGCTTTCCCACCCAGTGAATGATGGCATCTGCTTTTTCTCACAGTGCTTAATTATTTCCACTTTTGTTTTCACTGTAACTACCTTTCTCTTCACTGCAGACTCATCTGGGCTTGCAGTAAACTTTCCCTTAGGAGGCATGGCCATAAGGGTAAACATAGACTTCCAAAACCCAGTAAAAAAGTGAAAAGTCATGCTTTGTTTAAACAATCTTACACACAATGAGAGTAGCCACTGATGTAAAGATGCCAAGAAACCACTTGTACCATGTGCATTAGTTTACGTGCATGGAAGAAACCAGTTCCTGATATATTAATTTAATTATCAAATTATAAATTGTCATTATGGGGCTTCATGGGAGCCCCTTAGTACAGTTTGTCTACAACACAAATAAAAATGAAATATTTCAACTATATGGACCTAGTTACTTCACAAAATTCCCTCATTGTTCCACTCTCCTTATAGTAAAAATGGTAAGTTCATTGTCAATCAAGTCTGAAGTGTTTCTATGTGTGAGAACACATTTTTTGAAACACATTTTAATAAAATATTTTACTAAGTTCAAATGGTAAACACTGTCTCATATACCGTAAGTGGTCTAATTTTGATATTGGCATTTTCATTGTTTTACTTACCTGCATGACTGTGCCTGTGTGTGTATTTCCTAAAATCTATTCTAGGATAAACAGAGTGAAGGGTAACATTTTATTCTATAATACTTCTTTACTTATCAGGTTCCAGAACTGAAACTCATAAAAAATGAGCTAACTCTCCTAATTACATCTAAATATTCATTCATACATTGATCTTTATAGCATAATTTTGCCAGTTATTATAAGTTCTTTTAAGTTAACAATAATCTATTGTTTATGGGTGTTTGAAAAGAGCTAGAAGAATTATAATACTCCCAACACAAAGAAAATGTAAAACAAGTTTTCTTTACGATGTTGTTAAAAAAATTGGTTGACACATGCATACATCAACACTCACAAACTTAGTATTTAAATTTGTAGTCTCACAAGACTTCATGTCACTGTGATTGAGAAAATTAAAGTGGACCTCAGTTCAAAGAGAACCTGGAGAAAATGTCAGCAAAAACTAAAGAATAGCAGACTGTAATTTCCTGAAAATCATTAAGTGTTTAAAAACCTAACTGTTTGTCTCTCAGGTCTGTTTTAGGCATTCAGCTCAGCATTAAGTCAGAATTAGTGTACTGACCACACCCACTCACTCCAAGTTGTTTAACTGCAGCTCTAGTTCAGTCTATCAAGCGATGATTTTTGAGAAAGTGTACACTCACTCACAGAATGCCTACATCATTAAGATACAGACCATGCTCATCACCCCAGAATATTTTCTTGTGATGAATTTTTCAAATATTATTTTTTATCCAAAGCAAGTGAACAATATTCCATTTAGATTTATTCTCACTTTTTAAAAAGACATCTAAATGGGTCATACAGTAAATACTCTTTAGTGTAAATAATTATCAATTTTAACTATTTCATTAATCTCAAATAACCAACTTTTATTTTCATATTTTCTAAATTTTGTTCACTTATTATTTCACTAACTTTTCCTCATTATTTATTATTTTTCATAAATACATTAAACTTAAATAGCACATAACTTAAGCTTTTTAAATTATAAGTTTAGGTCATTGTCTTCAAACTTTTACTCTTGTCTAATATAAGTATTTGCTGTTGATATTTTTTATTTTAAGTAATTTGAACATCTTATAAATTCTCTTGCTAATTTTTATGTAAGTTATCAAAAATGTATTGTCTAATTTGCAATATTTGATGATTTTACAAATAACTTTTTGCTATTAATTTCTTATTTAGTAATTTTGTAGTCCAAGAAGCAAATTTGTATGATGTCAGTGTACTTTGGGACTTATTTTGTGATATAGAATTTTGTCCATCTTGGTGAATGTGCACCTAAAAAAATGTATGCTCTGGCAGACTTGAATGTAGTATTTTATAAAAATAAAGCAGGTAAATTTAGTGATGACATTGTACTTGCCTGTAATATAGTTGTTTATTTTCTACTTATCAACTACCTTAACTACCAGAACTCAGAGGAGTTCTGAAGTCTCAATCTATAATTATAGATTTATATATTTCTACTTTCTGTTCTGTCAGTCTTGGCCTCATGTACTTTGAAGCTTCATTAGTTGTATACACATTGAATTTTTTTGTCATCTTTATAAATTAACACTCTTAAAATAATTAAATTTGCTTTATGCCTAGCAACATTCCTTGTCTGAAATTCACTTTATCTGCTATTAATGCACTCACCTCTGCTTTCATATGATTAATGTTTACATACTGTATTTCATTCTATTTAAAACATTTTAAACTTTCTTTGTCTACATAAACAATTTAAATTTAATTGTTTATTACATATAAGTTAGTATAATATTAGTTGAAATTAGATGGTGATAAAGGTAAATGCTGTGAACTGTAGAGCAACCAATAAAAATAAAATAAAACAATGTAATTATTAATGTAACAAATTACATTTCATTTAATAATAAAAATATTAATTAATCCAAAGGAAGGGAGAAAGAGACATAACAAAAATTGTCGAATTAAATTTAGACAAACTGACTTACAGTAATTTCTAATTATTAATTACATCATAATTGTCATCATATAGTTGAGACTTGCATTTTTACTTTTTTGTACAATATTGATCTTAAATTTTAACATTAAAAGTGTTTTTATTTAATGTATATATCAGCTATTGACATTAATCATCTTATATTTTTATGTGTTTTCACTTCATTACATCTTTCTTCTTTTGAATTAATTAAATATTTTATTATTAAATGAAATATAATTTATTGCATTAATAATTACATTGTTTTATTTTATTTTTAGTGGTTACTGTAGAGTTCACAGCATTTACCTTTATCATAGTCTAATTACAACTAATATTATACTAACTCATATGTAATATAAGAATTTTATAAACTGCCTACTTCCATTTTTAGTTGGATATGTTATAAAATTATAAAACATTTAAAATTTTAGTTATCTTTATTTCCTAAAAGATAGAAAAACAGCATTTTGCAGGAGCAAGATGGTGGCTGACTAACAGCTTCCTTGAAGTTGGGCACAGTGGGAGAAGACTCCAGGCATCTCTGGCTGGTGGGATCTGCTTAGAAACATCCCTTTGGTGACACAAGGAGTCAGTGAGAGACTTCTGGACCAATGAGGAGGAAAAAAGCAGTGGAGAACTGGACTTATCAAAACCCTAGGCCAGAGGCACAGTAACTTAAAGAGCAAGAAGAAGTGAAAGGAAAATTAGGGCAAGTAAACAGGTAAAAGAAAACACTCATGGGGAAGAAGCAACAGAAAAATCCTGGCAACATGAAAAACCAGTCCAGAGCAAGCACCACAAGGGACTGTGAAGTAGCTACTGCAGAAGATTATACCTAAAAAGAAATGTTAGAAATGACAGAAGGGGAATTTAAAATACAGATGATGAAAACAATGAAGGAAATGATGGAAACAATGAAGGAAACTGCTAATAAAGTTAAAAATAACCAAAAGGAAATCCAAAAACAGAATCAAATAAGAGATAAACAATATGAAGAACATAGTAAGGATATAGCAGAGTTGAAAGAACTGAAGCAGTCAATTAGGGCACTTAAAGATGCAATACAAAGTATCAAAAACAGATTAGACCTTGCAAAAGAAAGAATCTCAGAAGTAGAAGACAAAGCTCTTGAGGCAACTCAGATAGTTAAAGAGGCAGAAAAGAAGTGAAAGAAAGCAAAATGTTCAATGACAGAATTATGGGACATTATGAAGCGCTCAAACATACAAGAGTTATAGGTACCCCAGAAGGGGAAGAAGAATGCCCCAGAGGAATGGAAGCCACACTAGAGAATATTATAAATGAAAATTTCCAAATATCACTAAAGATTCTGACATACTCCTTTCAGAGGGATATCAGACCCCAGGTTGCCTCAACTCTAACGGAGCTTCTCCAAGACACATTGTGATGAACCTGTCCAATGTCAAGATAAAAGAAAAGATTCTTCAAGCTGCCAGGAGTAAGCACCAGTTGACCTATAGAGGCAAATCCATCAGGGTGACTGCAGACTTCTCTAATGAAACTTTTCAATCAAGAAGACAATGGTCATCCCCTTTAATCTACTTAAACAGAACAATTTCCAGCCCAGAATTCTATATCCTGATAAGCTAAGCTTTAAAATCGACAGAGAAATGAAATCATTAACTGATATATAAACTTTGAGGAAATTTGCCAAAACAAGACTAGCTCTAAAGGAAATAATTCACCCTGTTCTACACACTGACCATCACAATGGATCAATAGCCAC
>CAUYPK010058692.1:0-83518 GCA_963574355.1 Loris lydekkerianus | reverse complement strand
GAGATCGCTCCTCAGAGGTCCCTCCTCAGAAGCAGCATAACAAAATCCAAACTTGGCAAAGAGCCACAGTATACAAAATAATGATAAGAGGCAAAGAGCCGAAATTCATTTTGGCCGGGAGCCGCATGCGGCTCTAGCTGCGTGTTTGCCACCCCTGCCTAGGCAATGAGATTTCCTTTCTTTGGTTAATTTCCAGAATACTGGCAGTCAGTTTTGTCCGCCACCTCCTTCACTCCAGGAAAAGGTGGGAGGGTACCTCTTTGGAAAGGAAAAGGTATACATACAGGTGGTAATATTAAGAGGTTCTCTGTAAAGATGACAAAGTTCCACTTAATAAGCCCCATCTAAATGCACTGAATTTTCAATCAGTTTGTTAGTGCCTCATTCATAAATATAATTGGACATCAAAGAGTCACCAGAAAAGTAAAAAAAAAAAAAAGTCTTTGACATGAAGAAAAGACCAACAAAATAGGAAAAAGAGCAATTGGGGGAAAACAGAAAATGCAAAGAACAGAAAAAAAAATCTAGAATTATTTTCAGAGAAATAAAAGGCATTCCATTCATTATGAAAACAAGAAGCTATAAAAAAAGAATAGCTACAGAATACGGATATACTTTTATTATTATTTTTTTTAGAGACAGAGTCTCACTTTGTCCCCCTTGGTAGAGTGCTGTGGCATCATAGCTCATAGCAAGCTTTAGCTCTTGGGCTCAAGTGATTCTCTTGCCTCAGCCTCCTGAGTAGCTGGGAGTACAGGCACCTGTCACAACACCCAGCTTTTTTGCTGTAGTTTGGCTGGGGCTGTGTTCGAACCCACCACCTTCGTATATGGCGCTGGCGCCCTACTCGCTGAGCCACAGGTGCCGCAGGACATACTTTTAGAAATTAAAAATATTAAATAGAAATTTTAAAATGACGGAAGATAAGATAAAGTTGAAGAAACTGCCCAGACTATAACAATATAAACAATGGGCTCATTGCCTGTAGCTCAGTGGCTAGGGTGCCAGCCACATACAACAGAGCTGGGGGATTCAAATCCAGCCTGGGCCTGCCAACCAACAATGACAACTACAACCAAAAAAAGGGCATTGTAGTGGGTGCCTATAGTTCCAGCTACTTGGGAGGCTAAGTCAAGAGAATTACTTAAGCCCAAGAGTTTAAGGTTGCTGTGAGCTGTGACGCCACAGCATTCTCACTCTACCCAGGACAACAGCTTCAGACTATGTCTCAAAAAACAAACAAAACCAATATAAACAATGGATGAGAAGAAGTAAAAAAAATAAAAGAAGATCAATCCAGAAGGTCTAAGATCTAATTAATAGGATTCCCAGAAATGGACAACACAAAAAATGATGAGGAGGAAATTATCTAAGAAATGCAAGAAAACATCTCAGGATGGAAGGGCATGAATTTCAAGACTGAATGGGCTGAACAGTAGAGGGAAAGAAAAAACACCCATGCCAAGACACACATCATCACCTTATTACCGTATATACTCCGAGTATATACGGTAATCAGCATTGGTAAAAGGAAAATTCTAAAAAGATTTCAGAAAATGAAAATAGATTATATACAAAGATTGAGAATCAGAATGGCACAGGATTGGTGTTTGGAGCTGTCATAGCATCACCATCGCTGCCTAATGCCCATGGTTCCTCTAGCTCACCAAGCTTCAGCAGAAGAGAGGTAGCAGAAAGAGAAGAGGGAGAGGTAAGGAGGTTTTTACACCATAGCTGGCAAATCTGCGGCCCACTCCCCCACCCCAAGCAACTTGCTACAAAAGCCGCTGGCAAGAGTGCCCCCTCTACTGGAGGGATGAAGAAACTTCATTGCTACTGGCCTGGTACTGTGGCATTCGGTGAAATTAGATGTCAGAAGTCCAATGAACCTCTAATTCACAAACTTCCTTTTTAGCACGTGGTGGGAGAGATTGCTAAGAACTTCTCAACAGATCTGCACTTCCAAAGACGGCTATTGGCACTTTGCAAGGGGCAAGTGAGGCCTAACTGGTTGGCTTTTATAAAGACTGTGTACTATCCATGCCAAACATGTAACAACTATGCCAAAAGACATCCAGCTAGCACATGCCCATCTACATGGAGAACGTGCTTAAGAATTCACTGTGATAAGAAAACATTTCATTATCCTCCCCCCAAATACTCTTTTTCCTGTTATTGGTAGTTCTGAATGTTAGATATTTTTTTCCCCGTGAGATCAAAAGATACTAGAGTATATGATTGCAAATGGAAAAAATAGAGGACAGAAACCAGATATTGGCAAGTTTTCCAATTTCACATGTGTGTGAATCTTTACCATAAATGCAGGGAGTGAAGCATTAATGCAAGTCAAAATGTTTCAGTAAACAAGTTTCAGCAGTTCAACTTTATAACAATTATAAATAAACTTGTTAAAAATTTCAGAACAATGCCAGCATTTAGACTTTTTTAAAAACAAGTAAATTTCTTATTAATAGCAACTAAATGGTGATTGTAGCATTTGTATCATGTAGTAGACCCCATCTATTCAATATACTTTTCTACGTTGTCCTGCACGCAAGTACATGTCTTTACTGTTGTCTGTCTTCTGTGCTATCCTTAAGTTTCCTATTAAAATATAGTTTATACATATTATAAGCTGGGACTACAGGCGCCCACCACAACGTCCGGCTTTTTGTTATTATTGTTGTTGCAGCTGTCATTGTTGTTTAGCTGGCCTGGGCTGGGTTTGAACCCCCAGCCTCGGTGCATGTGGCTGGCGCTGTAACCACTGTACTGTAAATTTTATTTAAAGCACCCTGTTTGTGATACTTGCTATGGGATTCCTAAGAAACTAATCACTAAGAATCCTTAAATATAAGGTTAGGAACTAGTGGAACAATATATTATATACATATTATATATTATATATAATATATTATATATATATAATATATATTGTATAATATATAATATAAGTACAAGACTTATCAACCACAATACTGAAAACAAGAAGAGAATGGAACAGTGCTTTCAAAATTCTGAGGGCAAATAATCTCTAATCTAGGATTCTATGGCCAGAAAATTATCAATCAAACATAGAAGATTAAGGACATTTTCAGACACTCAAGCTTTCTCAGGAAGTGCTACAGGAGTAAGTGCTCCATCAAAATGGAGACATAAAACAGAAAGATTAAGGTATGAGAAAATGAAAGGAATTAGTATAGGAGAATGGTAAAGAGAATTCCTGCAGAGGGAAACTTAATGAGAGCTGTGCAACAGTTCTAGAGAAGAATGAGTTCAAACTGAAGTAAGAAGATAGGTTTTAGGAGGAAGTCTCCAAGAAGAAAGGGGAACTGAGAGATCACCTAATCTGTTTTACCATGTTGAGTTTTACAGCTATAGTACAGAGATTAGGGCTGAATTAGTTATGTGAACACAGACAACATGCAAATGAAGAAACAGCAGAAAAAACAAAAATGTGTGCATAGGAAAGGAAACGTAATCCTAATACTCTACAAGGTTCACTTATGCATTTATTATCCTTAAATAAACCTTTAATATATATTTAATCAAAAATTCTGATGAAACTTTAGTGAGTGGGGAAATATGCACATGTATTATGGGATTGAGAGTGGTGGTAACAAGAAAGAGCTACAGCTCATAGTAGAAAAAAGTCTCTAATAGGAGGAAATCCACAAATACATCAAGTTGAAAAATCATGAAAAAGAACTTTTAAATATGACTTTTTTCTCCCTTGAGACAAAGTCTCATTTTGTTGCCCCTGGTAGAGTGCCCTGGAGTCATAGGTCACAGCAACCTCAAACTCTTGGGCTAAAGTGATTCTCTTGCCTCAGCCTCCCAAGTAGCTGCGACTACAGGCGCCTGCCACAGTGCCAGGCTATTTTTAGAGATGGGGGTCTTACTCCAGGTCTTGAACTCGTGAGCTCAGGTGATCCACTCAGCTTGGCCTCCCAAGTGCTGGGATTACAGGGGTGAGCCACCGGGCCCAGTTTTAAATATGACCTTTTAAAGATACCTGAAAGGGAGCAGAAGAAATGATCTAAATTTATAGGGGGTAACATGGGAATGAATTGTGCTGTTGCCCGCCTCAAAACATGCAGAATGTGACTTTATATGAAAATAGACTTTATAGAGGCAATCAAGTAAAATGAGGACATTAGGGCAGGCTCTAACCCAATATGACTGATGTCTTTAAAAGACTGAAAATTAAGACACAGGGACAAAGAGACAAAAAATGATGGGAAGACATATAGTGAGAACACGTGAAGATGGAGGACGGAAGTGACGCACTGAGAAGTCAAGGAACACATGAGGCTAGGAGAGGTGCTTTCTTTCTGCCTTCAGAAGGATCATCACCTCCAGTATATGGGGCCGTCGCCCTACTCCTTGAGCCACAGGTGCCACCCAAAGTTTCTTTTTTTTTTTTTTGAGACAGTCTTACTATGTCTCCGTGGGTAGAGTGCCGTAGCGTCACAGCTCACAGCAACCTCCAACTCTTGGGCTTAAGTGATTCTCTTGCCTCAGCCTCCCAAGTAGCTGGGACTACAGGCGCCCACCACAACGTCCGGCTTTTTGTTATTATTGTTGTTGCAGCTGTCATTGTTGTTTAGCTGGCCAGGGCTGGGTTTGAACCCCCAGCCTCGGTGCATGTGGCTGGCGCTGTAACCACTGTTCTGCGGGCGCTGAGCCTTTATTTGGAGTTTTGATAACCAGAACTGCGTGGCAATAAATTTTATTTAAAGCACCCTGTTTGTGATACTTGCTATGGGATCCCTAAGAAACTAATCACTAAGAATCCTTAAATATAAGGTCAGGAACTAGTGGAAAGAACATTTAATAATGAATCAGAGGTGAACATACTTCCTACAAATCTTTGTTACTAGGCTTGTTGCCCATACCTTAGTGGTCAGGGCTCCAACCACATACATGGAAGCAGGTGGGTTCAAACCCAGCCAGGGCCTGCTAAACAACAATGACAACTGCAACAAAAAAATAGCCGGGCACTGTGGTGGGCACCTGTAGTCCCAGCTACTCGGGAGGCTAAGGCAAGAGAATCACTTAAGCCCAACAGTTGGAGGTTGCGGTACGCTGTGATGGCACTGCACTCTATAGAGGGTGACATAGTGAGACTCTGTCTCAAAAAAAAAAAGAAAAAAGAAAAAAAAAACTTTGTGATTAAATAACTCAGCTTTGGCATTCAGTTTTCTCATTTTTATAATGAGGAGTTGAAACATCTTCATTTCTTAGATCATTTCAGTAATAAAATTCAGTAATTTTAGGATGGGTGTGGTGGCTTATACCTATGAATCCTAACACACTGGGAGGCCAAGGCCAGAAGATCAGTTAGGCCAGGAGTTCAAGACCATCCCCAGCAAAATAGTGAGACTGTTTCTATAAAATAGAGAAAAAATTAGCCAGGTGAGATGGTGTATACCTATAGTCACAGCTACTCAGGAGGCTAAGGCAGGAGGATTGCTTGAGCTCAGAAGTTTGAGGCTAGTGAGCTTTGATCTGCCATTGTACTCAAGCCTGGGCAATAGAGCCAGATCCTGTCTCTAAAGAAAGAAAAAATTCGACTTTGTGCCTGTAGCGCAGTGGTTACAGTGCCAGCCACATACACCGAGGGTGGCAAATTTGAACCCAGCCCAGGCCAGCTGAACAATAATGACAATTCCAACAAAAAATAGCCAGGCACTGTGGTGGGCACCTGTAGTCCTAACTACTTTGGGAGGCTGAGGCAAGAGAATCACTTAAGCCCAAGAGTTAGAGGTTGCTGTGAACTGTGACGCCACTGCACTCTGCCAAGGGTGACATAGTGAGACTCTTGTCTCAAAAAAAAAAAAAAAAAAAAAAAAAAAAAAAATTAATTAATTAATTTAAAAAATCTAGGATAATAACCTGTTCAGTTATAGCTGTGAAAATCTACTATGCCAAGAGGTCTTTTGTTTAGCTATTCCAGTTCTTTAGAGGCATGCAAAATAGTGAACAATTTAAGATATTAAATTAACTAAACTCCTTTTACTTAAAGTTTTATCATCAATTCTCATCATATTTTTTCTTTTAAATAACATAAGTACCACATTTTTAAGTTTTCATCACCAATTCTCATCATATTTTTCTTTTAAATAAAATTAAGCACCACATTTTCCTACTCTATTTAGCTGTGATAGATAATCCATGACACAAAATTAAATTTATATGTAATACATGTTACATTTTACTAAAGGAAATATTTTTCCTCTAAAATGATGCCAGCAAGGCAATATAGTTCTTGGACACCTAGTAGGATCTAGCCAGGTACTTACCTCTCTAAGTATTCTGCAAGAAGTTGTTCTGCTGCAGAAGAATACATCCATTCGCTTCCAACTTTCTTAGTATATCCAGGTACCTCTTCGTTTTTTTTGTTGAATTTGAGATTTAAACCCACATTTGCTTTATGGTCTCCATGAGGGCTGAATTTAAAACCACACACACACACACACACACACACACACACACATAAACACAAAAGTTTTAAAATGTTTATCAAAGAAGAAAAAGTTTTGCTTTCAATTCTTAGAAAAGCTGAGTTTTGATTGTACTTATATATTTTATTATTATGGTTATTTTTAAAGTAGCAGGAATTGAAAAACAAGAGGAAAGGCTTCAAAATCCAAGTTAACAAAGCATGTAAATAAATTATATAATTACAGAGGAAAATGAAATAACAAGATGCAGGGAAATATACTATTGAGATTCACACACACCCTGTGATACCTTTTTTCAAGGTTCAATTTGTTAGCTGCTAAAAATAAGAATTGTCTTTCCAACCACCTAAAACATGTGCTATTCAGATGAAAGATCACCATCAGAGGAATTTATGCACAATTTTAAAAGTAAATTCAGAGCAATTCATAAGAGAAAAACACTAAAATATTAAGCATTTTATCTTTATCATTTTTTCTGCCACTTTAAGTAAATTTCTCTAACATAAACTTACTTTCTCCTAGATCCTCTTCCAATAAAAATACTTCCTGTAAACCTTGAAACAAGGTATCCACTCACTCCAAGGCGACTGGCCAACACATATCCTGGGTTGTACTTTATAGAATATTTCTTTAAATATAAAAACAAAAAGGTCAATTATGGAAACACAAGTTTACATTAAATGTTATTTCTTTACCTTAAAAATCTGAAGATAATCAAGACATCACTAGCCACTGGATTGTGGCAATATAAGGATTCTCACTTAGATCCATTTCCCCCCCTTTTTTTTTTTTTGAAAGGATCTGTAGGCAGAATTTTTCTGCTCCTCTCTCTTTTTCCTTAAACAACAGAATTCCCAAGGATGGATGAAAGGGGGAGGAAATATATAAGAAATAAACTCTACTATAAGTACTAAATGGCAAACTCCACAGGCAAGTTTTTTTCTTTTTAACTAATTTTCATATTCTAAGCAGTGCCTCGCAAAGAAAGTACCTGGGACAAAATGAGGCTTCAATAATTATACTGAATTAAGACATAAATATTTTACTGAAATAGTTGCTACTGAGAAATATTAAAAGTCTTTCATATATGAATATAAATAAAATTTTCTACCTAATATTTGCTAATGAAAGTTGTGAGTATAAATAGGTTCATAATTCATATAGTCAATGAAATATAACCTTAAATTGAGTATTTAAGGGAAGAAACTATAAAGACTGTGGTATTAAAAAAAGGAAGTATCAGATCATATAATGACCCTGAAATGGATAATTTTTCTGGTGATTTAGAATCTAAAGTTACTATTAAAATAAATAAATATGTTAGGAAAGAATGTAACAGTTTTTTAATCAAAAACACCATCAAATTTAGCAATAATATAATATAATTAAATATGCTTTCCAGATAGATAAGAAGAGTTAAGGTAGTAATTTTCAATTCCAAGTACTGCTTTTCTAGTATTTGGAAATGTGGAGGGGCACATTCAACTATGAAAATTGGCATGAGTCACTAGCACTCATTACCCATGGACCAAAGATGCTAGCTGTCCTGCCATATACAGAGCAGTCTTATTCAATATGTAATTGCCCTGCCCCCAAATACCAACAGTACTTTTCTTGAGAAATACTGAGCTATGCTATAATTTAAAATTAATTAAAATTATCACAAATATCATAGAAAATATAAAATAAATAGCTGAAAACATTAGGGTAGAGAAAGTAGGCAGATTGACTAAAAGCTAAAGAAGCTATGAAAAGAGAAAGAAAACATACTAGAGAAGGCATACCCACAAACACCATATACTGTAAGTGGGCAGGCTCTTCTAAATCTAGAAAAAGTCAGGAATGAAGGAACACAAGTTCTTTTGCCTTCAGTCATTCCAAGGAAAAAACTCCTATTTCTTTATCTAATGAGCCACTCTCCTGATTTCTTGATTATGCTGTCTAAATTTGTTCTCCAATAGAGACCTGATGGTAAGATTTTCAGAGACGTCTTTGCCTTCCATGTATAAAGTTTTCTTAGTGGTGTGCTGATACCTAATGCTATAGTTCATTTCACAGGATATATAAAATTTTAGATTTTATCATTTGAAAAGTAAAAAAGCCTAAGTAGCAATAACTGGTTGACTGTGAATTAACTTCAGCTAATGTCATTTTCCAATCAGTAAATCAGAATAAATGACAGGTATCAGTAACTTCCCCCTACTTTAATAGGGAAAAAGGAGGTAAATGAACATCTTTGGAGAAAAAGTCCTGAAAATGGACACTGTGAACTTAAATGCAGTTTCCCAATATTCTTTAGGGTTGAGACCATTCATTTTTAGGTGGGCAGAGATGTACAACCTTTTCAGAAAGGCCATGTGTTATTTGTAACAAAAAAGGTAGCTTTGAATTATTATGAAAGATTTTAAAAAACCTAAGTCTGGCAGGGTACAGTGGCTCATGCCCATAATCCCAATGTTTTGGGAGGATAAGAGGCAGGAGGAACACTTGAGGCCACAGTTCAAGATGAATCTAGACAACATACAGCAAGACCTTGTCTATGAAAAATTGAAAAAAAAAAAAAAAAGAAAAATAGCCGAGTGTAGTGATGTGAACTTGTATTCCTAGCTTCTTAGGGGGCTAGGGTGGGAGGATTACTTGAGCCTAAGAGTTCCAGGCTTCAGTGAGCTATGATTGTGCCACTTAACTCTAGGTCTAGCCTAGGCAACAGAGCGAAATTTGGTCTCAAAACACCCCTCCACCTCCTTTCCCCCTAAGTCTATTCTCAGAGGGTATTCTAACCAATGTGTCTCTTCTTTTTTTTTTTTTTTTTTTTTTGAGACAGAGACTCAAGCTGTCACCCTGGGTAGAGTGCCCCATATGGCATTACAGCTCACGGCAACCTCCAACTCCTGGGCCCAAGTGATTCTCTTGCCTGTGCCTCCCAAGTAGCTGGGACTACAGGCGCCCGCCACAATGCCTGGCTATTTTTTTTGGTTGAAGCGGTCATTGTTGTTTGGCGGGCCCAGGCTGGATATAAACCCGCCAGCTCAGGTGTATGTGGCTGGTGCCTTAGCTGCTTGAGCCACAGGCGCCGAGCCCAATGTGTCTCTTCTAAGTTTGAACACAATAATTAATGATAACCATTGTGGGCCAATAATAGAATTTCAGCGATGTTTTTCTCCCTTCTAAAGATGTGTATAAAGTTTTCAGAAGAGTTCCACACTTATTTATAAATAACACTACATGCAAGTGTGAAAGAATTTACTCAGTATTAAATATCTGAAATATATTCAAAGGAGTCGCAAAATTATCCTTCTATCATGTTAAAAATTTATCAATTCTAAATGAAATAACAGAAACTATACTCACATGTTGGTTCTGTATTAAAGCATCAAGATTGGGTTCACATGGAATGCTGAAAACCACACGAATCCTACCTTCTGAAATCACATCACCCGAATCTTGAACCTTGGATGAAAAAAAAAAAGATCACAGTATGCTTTGGTCTCTTTTACTATATTTTACTTATTTATTTTTGCTTATTTGAACAGTATTTATTATGTGTGAAGCACACTGTGACAATAAAGTTAGTGGAAATTCTCTAGGAATTTGTAAGTGGATATTGATAATATTGTATATTTGAGTCATATCCTTACTTTAATAGCTGTTACTCATTCTGTTTTAAATTAACTTTTTATTTGCAAATAACTTCAAGGAACCAGCAAATTCCAAAAAAGGTTCTAAACAGTTGAAAATATTTATCCAGATTCACCTCTTGTTAACACTGTAAAGTAAAATGGTTTTAACATTTGTTAATAAAAAAACCAGGGCAGCGCCTACGACTCAGTGGGTAGGGTGCTGGCCCCATATACTGAAAGTGGTGGGTTCGAACGTGGCCCTGACCAAACTACAACAACAAAAATGGCCAGGTGTTGTGGCGGGCGCCTGTAGTCCCAGTTACTCAGGAGGCTGAGGCAAGAGAATAGCCTAAGCCCAGGAGTTTGAGGTTGCTGTGAGCTGTAATGCCACAGCATTATACCAAGGGTGATAAAGTGAGGCTCTGTCTCTAAAATAAATAAATAAATAAATAAATAAAATAAAATAAAAATAAAAAGGCTTGGCACCAGTGGCTCAAGCAGCTAAGTCGCCAGCCACATACACCTGAACTGGCGGGTTCAACCCAGCCTGGGCCCGCCAAATGACAATGATGGCTGCAACCAGGTGCCTGTAGTCTCAGCTACTTTGTTGAGCCCAGAAGTTGGAGGTTGCTGTGAGCTGTGATGCCACAGCACTCTACCCAGGGCAACAGTTTGAGACTGTGTCTCGAAAAGAAAAAAAAACCCAACAACATATGCACGCTTTCTTAAAAAAAGTTTGCACACTGTGTGTGTATATTGATGTAATTATTTTTCGGAACCCTTTGAAGAAGTATTACATAAATTACGTCCCTGATCTCAAATATTTAAGTGTGTATTTCCTAAGAGTATTTCATTATATAATCATAATTCAGTTAATAAATGTATAAATGTATAAATTTACACTGATACATTTATCTAAGCTACTATTCACATCCCAATTTGTCAGTTGACCTGACAATCACTTTTACAGAACCAATTTCTCCCTTTACTACAAAATCTAGGCTAGTATCACATACATTGCATTTAGTTGTCATATCTCTTTAGCATCCTATAATTTGGAATGTATCCAAAGCCTTTCTTCATTTTTTATAACACTGACATCTTGAAGAATATAATTTGTCCTTCCCTTTCCACCTTTCCTTTTATAAAAACAATTTCTTATTTTGGGTTTCTGTGATGCTTTTTCATAATCAGGTTAAGGTATTCTAGGTTAGAATATTGCACATGTGATGCGTCCTCCTCAGGGTACCACATTTGGAAGCACATAATTTTCCTCAATGTGATACTAACTTTGATGATACTATCAAGATGTTGCTCAATTTCTTCTTGCACAATTAAAGTTTTTTATAATAAATAGTATGTGGGAAAACTTTCTAAAACCATGAAAATATCCTGTTCTTGATAAAAAATTCCCCCCAGATTTAGCTTGCAATGATGATTCTTACCTGATTCAATCTTTAGCATAACTACAAAAGGGTTTTCCTCCTCCAATGCTCTCTTCACATTTATTCCTGACATGCTACTATAAAGAAAAGCCGTTCCCTCCCCTATTTATCTTTTTATTATTAATATTACTATGGAATCATGAATTACTATTTCCCCCCAATTGTTTATAATTTATTATTAAATGTAATTATCTTGGTACTTAAACTATCCCAGAGTTGGCCAGTGGGAGCCCTTTCAACTTGGTTTCCGTGTTTACATGACATGCTCCCAACATTCTTTTGAGCATTTCCTTACTTTCTGGTATAACAAGAAGTTCCAGGCTCATTTTATATCTTCCTAGCCACAGACCTAGAATTAGCCATTTCACTGAGAACCCCTGCTTTTAGTGGCATATGGAACTAGAAGTCAAGATCTGGGTGTTGTATGTATTCACTGTTACTGGGGTGTCTTTGTTTCTTATGCCTTTCAGCAAATAGAACTAGAAAATATGTCATGTAGAGAGTCACGTATAGATACATATATAAATTCTCCTACACTTGTATGCTTATATGCATACATATACATGTATATACATATATTTTATAAATAATGAGTTTATATCAATATTTCCAAATCTGTACCTATAGATTTTTTCTTACTTTCTCCTATTTGACATTTGCAACCTCTTTCTTTCTTTCTTTTTTTTTTTTTTTTGAGACAGAGTCTCAGGCTGTTGCCCTGGGTAGAGTGCTGTGACGTCACAGCTCATAGCAACCTCAAACTCTTGGGCTTAAGCGATTCTCTTGCCTCAGCCTCCCAAGTAGCTGGGATTACAGGCACTTGCCAGAACACCTGGCTATTTTTTTGGCTGTAGTTGTCGTTGTTTGGCAGGCCCGGGCTGGATTTGAACCCACCAGCTCCAGTGTACGTATGTGGCTGGCATCTTAGCCACTTGAGCTATAGGCACCGAGCCTGCATGTACCTTTTTCCATGTAAGAATTAGAGTTCCTCAAAACTTGAACACATTTATAAATTCACTCAACCCTGTAATATATCTGAAATAGTTTCACAATTGCTTCACCCATACCATCACAAAAAATAAAGCTAAAAAAAAAAAAAGAGATTAGGATTTGAATTACTTATCTCCTACTTCCTGAGCTCAAGACTAAAGATACGTGGGTTATTAAGAAAATTTGATGGGTCAGACAAGGTGGTTCACACCTGTAATCCTAGCACTCAAGGAGGCTGAGGTAGGTGGACTGCTTGAGCTCAGGAGTTTGAGACCAGCCTGAAAAAGAGAGACACACCCTCTTTAAAGTCTCTAAACAACAGACGGGTTTTGTGGTGGGTACCTCTAGTCCCAACTACTGGGGACGCTAAGGCAAAAGGATCTCTTGAGGCCAAGAGTTTGAGGTTGCTGTGAGCTATGATGCCCCAACACTCCACAAATGGCAACAAAGGGAGATTCTGTTTCAAAAAGAAAAAAGTATTGAGCCAGACTGTGTTATAGTACATTATTTCATTCCAAGAAACACAGTCAACAGCATCCTTTCTGATTCATTTGTGCAAGTTTCAACTTGCTCGGCTTATCAGTGTTGTTGGGAGGGCTTCATTTGTCTTTGTCCATGTGGATTTTAAGTTTCTTGAGTTTTGTGTATCTCAACACTTTGGAATGACCCATGTATATATTAAAACTATGTTCCTAAGTTATGTGGATGAATTCTTTTGCAATTTTCTCCTATGGCACTAAATTTTATTTTACATCTGAGTGAAGAGAAGTCAAATAATTATGTTAATCTGAAACCAAAAAGAAATAACGAGTAACAAAAACTGAAACTAACTTCTCCAGTGCAGCCATAATAGGGGGTTCCCAGCATAAAAACCATACTTCTAGGAGGAAACAAATCATCCAATGTTTTGATGTTGGAGAAACGAGAGTCAAAAGCTTGGATGTCCTATGTAAAACAAAATGTAAAAGTAAATCATAATCAAAATTTCTATAGATTACACATCAAGTTTTTTCCCTATGAGATTATGACTATGCTGCCTATGTATATCAAATGTGAAGAATTTCTACATAACACTAGCCACTAAAAGTTACTGATTATTTATATGCCAGGCACTCTTCTGGGTGCTTCACACATTTATTTAGTTCATTTAATTCTCAAGACCACCTCTGTAACAGAGACCATTATTAACTTCACTTTACAGATGAAGAAACTGGGGTACAGAAGAAAGATGAAATCTTTTACAAGGATATAAAAGATGTTTCTTATAGCTAACAAGCCAATTGAGGCAGTCTGTGTTCACTGACTACATTATACTATATCCTCCAAATTACAAGATCATAACATATTTTTTAAAAATGCTGTCCCCCATCATATTACCAGTTTATATAAGGCAAACAGTTTTGATTAATAAAAATCTAAAATTCAAGGATGTGAGTTAAAGCTGGGATTTTTAGAGACTAAATCCTTAAAAACAACCCACAAGAGGCAAGTATTCTAAATGTACACATAGTGAATGTCAGACCACGTAATAGTCTTTATAAAGACTAAAGTATTTTGCAAACTATATTATTAATAAATAACAATCTCTATTATACATTGCTGAATAGCCTATTATTTATGACTATATATTAATATGATATAGTCTTTCCTTTATATAATTTGTAACAGTAACATTAAGATAAAATGAAAATCTGATGTTCACTTACCCGGACTATAGTTTGATAAACAAAAGGAACAACTTGTTTTGACCATTGTTTCTCTAGACGAACTTCACCATTTTGATTTATTTGGTATTTACGACCGGTGAGTAACTGAGCATACACAACTGCAGATGTTTCATTTATTATTATTCCTTTTCTTCTTAGGTAGCTAAAAGAAAGAATAAAAAAGAAATATACATATGTATGAATACATAATATTCTAAGATAATATCTAAGCTACCAACACATAGGCAAATACTTAATGAACTTTAAACAAAATGCTAGCAATTCTGAACTCCTGAGCTCAACCAATTCACCCACCTCGGCCTCCCTGAGTGCTAGGATTACAGATTTGAGCCACTGCATCCAGCCTCTTTTTCAGGTTTTTAACATTGCAATTCCCGCTTTCTTTTTATCTATGTTTCCCAGGTATATATTTGGCAATGTGTTCTTTAGGGAGACTGAATCAAATCAAATTGTCAAAATATAAATATAAAATTGTACTATACAAAAATTGTAGATTTTGAAGGTTATTTTACTTTAAACCTTAATAACCTTGATTTTAGGTGTACTTCATATAGTTTGTCAATAGTTGAATGCTGATGGTGGTGATATAATCTAAATGCTTTTATTATTTGAATTAAGGAGCTATGGAGCCACTTAGATTTACTGAGACTTGGCTCAGCGCCCACAGCACAGTGGTTACAGTGCCAGCCACATATACCAAGGGTTCGAACCCAGCCAGGGCCAAATGCAACAACAAAAAAAATAGCTGGGTGTTGTGGCAGGCGCCTGTATTCCCAGCTACTTGGGAGGCTGAGGCAAGAGAATCACTTAAACCCAGGAGTTTGAGGTTGATGTGAGCTATAATGTCACAGAACTCTACCGAGGGTGACATAATGAGACTGTCTCAAAAAAAAAAAAAAAAAGATTTACTGAGACAATTTCTACTTTGTCATTTCTATCATTTTATTTTAATTCTCTTTTTAGGTTTCTAAACTATGTTTTATTTTGCTTTTTTCTTGTCAGTCATTTCCAAGTTAGAAATCTTGCATGCTAATTTTCTATTAGTAGTTACTTCTGAATTAAATAAAAAAAATGTTAGCACTAAAAAATTAACTCTATATTTTTAATAGTTTCATTGTTCATCACCAATCCTTTATTTTTAATTTTTATTTTTTTGAGACACTGTCACTCTGTCATCCTGGAAGAGTGCCAGGGCATCACTGTAGCTTGCAGCAAGCTCAAATCCTCAGGCTCAAGCAATCCTCCTGACTTAGCCTCCTGAGTAGCTAGGCCTACAGGCACCTGCTACAATGCCCAGCTAGCTTTTCTATTTAGTAGAAATGAAGTCTGTGCTCTTGTTCAGACTGGTCTTGAACTCCTGAGCTCAAGCAATCCACCCACCCTGGTCTCCCAGGGTGCGAGGATTACAGCTTGTGTGTGTGAGCCACCACACGTGGCCTATCACCAATCCTTTAATAATATATTTTTTTGTTGACCCAGTTTTTGCTTGGTAGAGGTATAGGTTTTGTAGTGCTCCCTCCAATTATTCTCTATAGAAATTGCCTTCTCTATAATGTTCCATAAAGTACTTCCTTGTCCCTTTCCTCAGGTCTTTTTCTATTCCTAAAACTTTCCTCTGCATTATTCCTTGGCCTCTACCCCTTTATATGAAGGTTCTACCATTTCCCTATCAAATATTAATAGTAGTTGTTTATTTTCTTACCATGTACTTCAAGGCTAGGAGAGGGTGTTGCAGTGTTCTACGACCCACTGTAGTAAATTACTCTATTCTTTCCATTCTACCATTTTTACCATCATCCAGTGTCATACAATGTCTACATGACCACAAGACCTACCTAAGACCACAGTAACTCGTTTTCATTTTATTTTTTAAATTTTTTATTTTTATTAAATCATAGCTGTGTACATTAATGCAATCATGGGGCACCATAAGTAACTCATTTTCATAACCTCCTTATCTCCAATAAACTTTTCTTCCATTCCACTTTTTCCACCTGTTCTTATGGCTATGACTTGAGTCTTGACATTATCTCCAACTGTTCCACCTCCAAAATCACTAATTCTAATTGCCCAACAATTTCTCTTCATTTAAGAAGCTTGTTCAACCACTTTGCTTATGACTTTTATTGAAATTCATTGTAATCTCCAATCCATGGATCCTTCTACCTTTGCCTGGACTATTAACTTTCTACTTTCTTCACTTCTCTCTATGCCACTTGGACTCCATTGTCCACCATTTCATAACATCTCAGCCCTTATTCTAAATTTCCTTGACTCTTTGTCTGTTCACTGTCTGGATCTAGCAAAATCCAGCCCTGGTTAAATCCTATTATCGGTCTTTTCTAGGGCTGCGACTGCTGAGTAGACTGCCAAAGCACAGTTTCATTATAAATCCATGACCTGCAGCTTTAAAAAGGGCATACCACTTATAATTCTACCCTATTTTTCTGATCTGATACTCTTCCATTTCCTCCAAGAACTATTTTCAAACCTCCTACACACTACTCAAATTTATGACCAACCTCCCTTTATTTCCCATTATCAATAGCTAAACTCAGTATTTACTATATAAAAAAACCAGAAGGAATCAAATAAGAATGCCTCGTTTTTCCCATGCCAAACACACCAATCATCTACATTTGCATCACACCCTATAAAAATCAGAGGAGATATCCTGTATCCTATTTAGGAATCCATTTTCTTCCATCTTCAAATTTACTCTACTTTTTTTTTTTTTTTAGAGACAGAGCTTCACTATGTTGCTCTTGGTAGAGTGCTATGGCATCACAGCTCACAGCAACTTCAAACTCTTGGGCTTAAGCAATTCTCTTGCCTCAGCTTCCCATGTAGCTGGGATTACAGGTGCCCATCACAATGCCTGGCTATTTTATTTTTTTGTTGTAGTTCTTATTATTGCTGTTTGGCAGGCCCGGGGTGAATTTGAACCTGCCAGCCCTGGTGTATGTAGTCGGTGCCCTAGCCGCTGAGCTACAGGCACCGAGCCTCAAATTTACTCTATTCTCTCTCCTGAATATTGCACTTCCCTTCTCATTTGTTTTTGCATATGATTAAATTGCTCTGAATAGGTGTGGTAGCTCATGCCTATAATCCTAGCATTTTGGGACGCAGAAGTAGGAGGACTACTTGAGGTCAGGAGTTCGAGACCAGACTGAGCAAGAACAAGACCCCGTCTCTGACAAAAAAAAAAAAAAGAAAAATTAGCTGAGTGTGGTGGCTTGAGCCTATAGTCCTAGTTACTTGGGAGACTGAGGCAGGAGAATTGCTTGAGCCCAAGAGTCTGAGGTTGCAGTGAGCTATAACGATGCCGTCGCACTTTAGCCCAGGCGACAGAGTGAAATTCTGCCTCAAACAAAAAACCAGACTCTGGTTCTACAATATTAAATAATTTTTATGATACTCACTGTTCTGAAATTCCTTGTACTTCTTTTGTCCAGTTAGATTGTTCTTTATCTCCAAGATGGATCACTTTAGATGGTGGAGCAGTTCTTCCCAAATAAAGCTTCTGTGTTCCAGAAGGTTCTTCCAAGAAAAACCTTAAAAGTTAAAATAAAATGCAAATTTTATAACCAAAACTTGTGACTTAATATAAAGTTCTAGTAGTTGGAGTCTTCAAAGTGAAAAATGTTTTATAAGATACAACAGTAAAACAAAACCAAAACCTGAAACTGTAAGAGGGAATGGTTAACAGATACAAAAATATGGTTGGACAGAATGAATGAGATATAGTATTGTGTAGCACAACAGGGCAACAATAATTTATTTTATATTTCAAAATAACTAAGAGTAGAATTGTAAAGTTCCTAAAATAAAGAAAGGATAGGCTGGGTGCCTCACAAATCCTAGCAGTTTGAGAAGTCAAGGTGAGTGGATTGCTTGAGATCAGGAGTTTGAGACCAGCCTGAGCAAGAGTGAGACCCCATCTCTACTAAAAATAGAAAAACTAGTTGGGTGTTGTCGCTGGTGCCTATAGTCCCAGTTACTTGGGAGGCCGAGAAAAGAGAATTGCTCAAACCCAAGAGTCTGAGGTTGCTGTGAGCTAATATGCCACGGCACTCTCCTCGGCGTTACAAACTCAAGACTCTGTTTACAGAAAAGAAAAAAATTAAATGATAAATGCTTGAGGTGATAGATATCACAATTACCCATATTTGATCATTGCACATTGGCTGTATAAAAATATGTATATGCAAAATATATCCCATTAAACAAGTACAACTATTATGTTTATGTATCCATAATAAAAAATTAAAAATGAACAAAAACACTAAAAATAATATGAAATGCAGAACAAGGACTTGCCAAAACTTTCAATTGAAATTTAAAAGCATGGGAAGGGTGGAGGAGGATGAAAAGAAGATGGTTAATGGGTACAAATATTTTAGTTAGATACAGCAAGTTGTAGTGTTATATAATAGCACAGTAGGGTGATTATCATTAACAATAATTTATTATATATTTCAAAATAGCTAAGAGAGGGGATTTTTTTTTCCTTTTTTTGAGACAGAGTCTCACTTTGTCACCTTTGGTAGAGTGCCGTGACATCATAGCTCACAGCAACCTCCAACTCTTGGGCTCAAGTGATTCCCTTGCCTCAGTCTCCCAAGTAGCAGGGCCTTTAGGCACCCACCACAATGCCTGGCTATTTCTTTTTTTTTTTTTAGAGACGGGGTCTGGCTCTGGCTCAGGCTGGTCTTGAACCTATGAGCTCAGTGCAATCCAACCACTCAGCCTCCCTGAGTGCTAGGATTATAGATGTGAGCCACCACACCCAGTCTAAATGAGAGGATTTAAAGTATTTTCAACACAAAGAAATGATAATTATTCTAGGTGACAGATATCATAAATACCCTGATTTGATCATTACACGTTGTAAGCATGTATCGAAGTATCAAAGTACAAGGTATCCCATATATACTTATAGTTATCACCTATCAATTAAGAATTTAAAAGCAATTTTTTTTTAAGAAACTAAACTAAATCTAAAATAAAAGAATTTTAAGCCCAGGTGTGGTGGATCATGCCTGTAATCCCAGCATTCTGGGAGGCAGAGGCAGGTGGATTACTTGAGCTTAGGAGTTCCAGACCAGGCTGAGCAAGAGTGAGACCTCATCTCCACTAAAAATAGAAAAATTAGCTGGGCGTTGTAGTAGGTGCCTGTAGTCTCAGTTATTTGGGAGGCTGAGGCAAAAAGATTGCTCAAGCCCAAGAGCTTGAGGTGGCTGTGGGCATGATGTCATGGCACTATTTATTTATTATTATTATTACCATTTTTTGTAGAGATAGTGTTTCACTTTATCGCCCTTGGTAGAGTACTCATAGCAACCGCCAACTCCTGAGTTTAGGCGATTCTCTTGCCTCATCCTCCCAA
Organism: Loris lydekkerianus; assembly: GCA_963574355.1. NCBI lineage: Eukaryota > Metazoa > Chordata > Mammalia > Primates > Lorisidae > Loris > Loris lydekkerianus. The sequence goes on along the minus strand of CAUYPK010058692.1, from coordinate 63,880 downwards.
GTAGGTGGGACTACAGGCGCCTGCCACAATGCCCAGCTATTTTTTTGTTGTTGCAGTTTGGCCGGGGTGGGGTTTGAATCCATCACCCTTGGTATGTGGGGCCGGTGCCGCCCGCCACAGCACGCTTTACCCAGGGCGACATAGTGAAACTCTGTCTCAATTAAAAAAAAAAAAAAAAAAATATATATATATATATATATTTTTAAGAGTTTAAAAACAACCTCCCCCCAAAAAAACACTCTCAAATTCAACATGAAGTATGTAATATTACCTATAAAGTGTTTTTGCCAAAACAGTTTAACCTGAATCTAATCAAGCCATTAGTGTTAACTTCAAGTTTATAAGAAATACGTGGGATAGAGAACTAAGTTAAACGAGGAAACAACAGGGTAAATCTGAAATTCTGCAAAATAACTGGCATAGATTCTTCAAAAAAAAAAAAAAAAAAAAAAGGGTGAGAAATAATTTCAAAGTTTGGCAAGGTCCTAAGGTATAAAATCAACATATAAAAATCAATTATGTTTCTATATACTAACTAGGGAAACAAATTTAAAACACAGTAGTACCATGTACAATTGCTCTATGAAAAATGAAATACTTAGGTATAAATCTAACAAAACAGGTACATGATCAGTATTATGTAAAAAACAAAACATTTTGAAAGAAATCAAAGACCTAAATAAATGGAGAGAGGTATTGTGTTCATAGATTATAGACTCGTATAGGTATTAAATCTCCTCAAATTAATCTGTAGTTTAACATAATTCCTAGTAAAATCCGAGATTATTTATAGATTTAGAATTTTAAAATGTATATGTAAAGGCAAAGGATCCAGAATAGCTAAAACAATTATGGAAAGGTAAAAATAAGGTTGAAAGGATCACTATCTGATGTTAAAACTTACTATGTAGTTACAGTAATCAAGACAGTGTGAAAGTGACATAAAAAATGATGGAAGAGAATACAGAACTCAAAAATGGACCCACATAAATATATCTTAACTTTTGACAAAGGCATGAAGGCAATCTAAGGAAGAATAGTCTTTGCAGCAAATGACGGTAGAGCAACTGAACATTCATAGCAAATATGTGAAACTTGATAACCTCATACAAAATATAATTAAAAATGGAGTACTGATTTATTGTAAAATGAGAGAAAACTATAAAACTTAAAAAAAAAAATTATGCCTACGGGTAGGTAAAGAGTTCTTAGATATAACACCGAAAGCATAGAAAAAAATTTGATAAATTGGAGTTGATCAAAAAGGTAGTGTAACTGAATTTTGATGATTAAAAAAATCCTCAAGATTTTAGAAAGAAAAGCAGATACCAACAAATGCAAAAAACTATACTGGATTGGCTTGGCACCTGTAGCACAGTGGTTACGGCGCCAGCCACATACACTGAGGCTGGAGGGTTCAAAACTGGCCTGGGCCAGCTAAACAACAACAATTGCAACAACAACAAAAAAATAGCCGGGCGTTGTGGCAGGCACCTGCAGTCTCAGCTACTTGGAAGGCTGAGGCAAGAGAATCACGTAAGCCCAAGTGTTGGAGGTTGCTGTGAGCTGTGACACCACAGCGCTCTACTGAGGGTGATAAAAAAAGCAACCAAAAAAAACCATTCTGGTATTGACTTTTCATCAACAATGTTACAAGACAGAAAACAATTAGGAGGTGTATGCAGAGCTCTATGGAAAAAATGGAAAAATGACCAGGCCCCTGAAATTCTAAACTTATGTGTGATGAAAAGAAATAAAAAGATATTTGACATGTAGTAATTCAGAAAACACAACATCCACTCACTTTCTCTGACAAAAATTTACTTCAGAAAGTGCTAGCCACATGAAAAACAATGAAAGAATAAGTAATCAGAAGACAAGGTTTATATAAAATTATGATAAAAATGACTAAGAATAACTTATCTAAATATTCATCAATAAAAATGATTGTGAACTTGCATAAAATTCTACAAAATTTTTCTCAAAATAGAAGCTATGGGCTTTAAAAATTACCATATTAAATGAAACCCAGAAAGGGCGTAGAAAAGGGAAGGTTACATATGTTATAAATTCTTGTTAGAAAGAGAAAAATAAACATATTTGCTAAATATAATGATAACCACTGCTAGATAAGAAATAGAATAATTTCCAAGACATTGAAAGGAAAAAGAAAAAAGGAAAAAAAAAAATAACGCACATCTAAAATACCTGAAGGAATATACAATAAATTCAGTAGTTGATAGTTGAACTTTTCAGTGGCGTTACTAGAGGGCTTTCGTTTTCATCACAGTGTAAATGTGCTTACCACGATTTTTATCAGTTAAGAAATGAATCAAATAACAATGCAAATATAAGTTCGAAATATTATAAATCAAATCTTACTTTGTTTCTCCATCTGATACTGCCACAACTCTAGCTTCTTCAAGGTGAGGCCAATTAACAAAGACAGATTTTCCAAGCACTGATGAAGCTACATTTTCTACACTCTTAAAGCAAAAAGCAGAGAAAGTTCATTCATGGTCAGGTCCAAGAGAAAACTTTACATAGGCAACATTTTCCAATCTCCATTTAAGTTTCTTAAATTGTAAAATGCATAAGCTGAATTACCTGCTCTACAAAATTCCATCCAGTTGTAAAATTCTATAATTCTATTCATTAGATAAATATAGAATTAGATAATCATCTTGCCTATTTTCTTCATAGTAATTGAGAAAAGGGAAAAGAACAGCAGAAATAGGCTGAGCACCTGTAGCTTAGGGGCTAGGGTGCCAGCCACATACACGGGAGCTGGCTGGTTTGAATCCAGCCCAGGCCTGCCAAACAACAATGACAACTACATCCAAAAAGTAGCAGGCACCTGTAGCTCCAGCTACTTGGGAGGCTGAGGCAAGAGAATCATTTAAGCCCAAGACTTTGAGGTTGCTGTGATTGTGATGCCACGGTACTCTACCAAGGGCAACACAGTGAGACTCTGTCTCAAAAACAAAAACAAAACAAACAAAAAAACCCCAGCAGCAATGTCTAAAAAAGGGCTACTTGTTGTTTCATATCAAATAGTCAGATATTTAAAACAGAATCTAAGAAACAGGACCTCATTTCAGTTTGTGGAGGTGTAATTTAAAAAAGAATATTAGACTTAAATTCAGGAGATATGGGTCCAAATTTGGGTTCCAACTCTTGTCAGCTATTTAATCCCACTTGGCCTCAGTTTTCTTTTATGAGAAAAAGGGATAACGACTACCTTAAACAGTTGAGAATAGAAGAAAATAATATACAAAGCCTTTGGAAAACTATAAAGTTTACAAAGCGTTTGGAAAACTATAAAGTGCTGTACAAATATTCTCTGAAATAATATCTTGAGTAAAAACTCTAGTTTTAAAAAGAAACTACTATCCAATTCAACTATAGTTAAAATAATATGAAATTTCTAGTAGAAATTAAAGTTTAATATAAATTTTCATCCATCTTTTTTCAGTTTAATACCTTTAATCATTACTAACAAATATTTACTTAATGATCAGAGATTATTTTGGCTGGGTGCAGTGGCTCATGCTTGTAATCCTAGCACTCTAGGAGGCTGAGGTGGAAGGATTGCTCAAGCTGGGAAGTTTCAGAGTGGTCTGAGTAAGAACAAGACCCTGTCTGTATCAAAAACAGAAAAATTATCCCGTGTCATGGAGTGTGCCTATAGTATGAGCTACTTAAGAGGATAGGGCAGGAAGAATGCTTGAGCCCAGGAGTTTGAGGTTGCAGTGAGCTATGATGCGCCCACTGCACTCTCCCTGTGGTGACAAGAGAAACAACAACAACAAAAAAAGAAAGAAAAAAAAAAAAAGAAAGAGATGATTATTTTTATGGTTTGGGAAGGGTAACTCTTTATTCTGATGTTTAGATTTTCTTTCCTTGAACATACAAAACAATAGAATAACCATTTTGATAAATCAAACAATTTTCAATATTAGAACTAGACTCTCTCAGTTATCCTTATCTCTTCAATACACCTATTTCTAATTTCACTCTCCCACATTTTCTTTTAATTTTTGAAGGAAAATGGTCTTTTCACAGATTAATCCTTTCATTTAAGCCACAGATGCAATCCCTCGTTCCCTCGCATAGGGTCTTGTTATTTTATAAACACCCTTTTCTCTCTATAGCAGCTTTAAAACCTCCTTTTTCCATTAGCTCTATCTCCCTTTTGTGTGCATTTGGATTGGTAAGCTACCTCTTCTCTGTTAACAGCCTTCTTTTCAATGATAAAGTTACTGAGCAAAGGGTTAATACCTGCTAGCTTTACTTCCTATTACTTAGACCTAACCTAGTCCTGAGGAATTCTGCCACCAAAAATCTACTGAAATAGAATTCTCAGGGGCAAAAACTGATGCTGTAAAAGAAATTAACAGACCTCGTTTTAGTTTTTAATTCTTCAAATTTCTGCTGTATAAACCCCTTGCTTCCCTAGCTTCTGTGATACTATTTAACCTGGGAATTATTCTTTCTTACCTTTCTGTTCACCATGTCACTTTTCCATCTTTTCTTTTGAGATAGAATCTCACTATGTCCCCTTGGTAGAGTGCCACGGAATCAAAGCTCACAGCAACCTCCAACTCTCGGGCTTAAGTGATCCTCTTTCCTCAGCCTTCCACGTAGCTGGGACTACAGGCACCTGCCACAATAGCTGGCTATTTTTTGTTGCAGTTTGGCCAGGGCCGGGTTCGAACCAGCCACCCTTGGTATATGGGGCTGGCATCCTACCCAGTGAGCCACAGGTGCTGCCCCACTTTTCCACCCTTTATAATTATGGGTATTTTACCCCGAGACAATGAATATTTTGTGTACCATTTCTTCAAGGAAATGAGCTCAAGACCTCAGCCATGAACTCTCTGCTGACAATTTGTATATCCCTATTTCCCTCCATACTCTAGCTCCAGGTATTCGATAGTATATAAATAGCCTTTCTAAACAGAGGTTTTTCATCTGAATGACAGAACCCCCAAAATGATCTACTTTCTCATTCTGCCTAGAATGTATGTAACTAGTACCATTCTAACTGCACAGGAAATAATTTATTACATGAAATCAATGACTTAGGACATCAGGGCTTATATCTCCTGTGGAATAACAGTTAAGAAAGGCTGGCAGGGCAGCTTCAGTTAAACATCCTAGTACCACCTTAAAATCCCATCATTATTTATCATTCATCCTCCTAAACCAGCCACTCCCTTATTTTAACTTTTGTAATCCAGAAAACTATAATTATTTTCTAAGTAATTAGCCTGGATATCTCAGTAAATATTTTCTTTCTCTTTTCACCCGCCATATTTGAGCAAATGAAACGATTTTATTTTGTCTTATTCATCTAAACTTATTGCTACTTATTCCACAGTTTAGACCCTATTATACAATGCTATAGCCATCTTCATTTCTCTTTTGTGCAACTTAGTCCATTATACCACCACCAAACTTATCTTTATGAAAAACATAGATTTCAAGGTAACAGTCATGGAGAAAAAAAGTCCAAATTCCTTACCCTGGTATTCAAGGTATAACATAATCTGGCCTAGATCTGTTTTTTTTTCTTTCCTTTTTTTTTCTCTTTTTGAGACAGACTCTCACTTTGCTGCCCTTGATAGACTGCCATGGCATCATAGCTCAAAGCAACCTCAAACTCTTGGGCTCCAGTGATTCTCTTGCCTCAGCCTCCCAAATCACTGGGACTATAGGCATCTGCCACAATGTACTGCTATGAGCTGAAGGTTGCTGTGAGCTATGATGCCACAGCACTCTACCGAGGGCAACAAAGTAAAACTCTGTCTCTAAAAAAAAAAAAATAATAATAATAATAAAATAAAAATAAATAAATAAATAGAGATGGGGTCTAGCTCTTTCTTGCTCAGGCTGTAATATTGTGCTCAGGTGATCCACCCGCCTCAGCCTCCCAGAGTGCTAGGATCATGCCTGGCCTTGATCTGGTTTTTTCAATTTTATCTTCTACCATTTCCCAGCACCAAGTCATCTTCTCAAACATATTACTAAAAAAGTATTTCAGACATAGAAAATGATTGAAAACAGTAAGATAATGTATGCATTTATTTTTGACTAAAATTACCAGTTCATGGTATTTAACTAGAATGCCTTTCCTATCATTTTCTCATTTTTGTCCTAACCTGTTTTTTAGCTTCCAGCTCAAGAATACTCTCGTGTTGGGCCACGCCTGTAGCTCAGTGGGTAGGGTGCCAGTCACATACACCTAGGCTGGCAGGTTCAAACCCAGCCTGGGCCAGCTAAAATCAACAATGACAACTGCAACAAAAAAACAGCTGGGCGTTGTGGCAGGCACCTGTAGTCCCAGCTACTTCAGAGACTGAAGCAAGAGAATTGCTTAAACCCAAGAATTTCAGGTTGCTGTGAAATGTGATGCCACAGCACTCTACTGAGGGCAACATAGTGAAACTGTCTCAAAAAAAAAAAAAAAAGAATACTCTCATGTACAAGTGTGTATTAAACTTTTGCCTTCACTGGCTGCGGTGGCTCGTGTCTGTAATCCTAGTACTCTGGGAAGCCAATGCAGGAGGATCACCTAGACCAGCCTGAGCAAGAGTGAGACCCTGTCTCTACTAAAAATAGAAAAATTAGCCAGGTGTGGTGGTGGGCACCTGTAGTCCCACCTACTTAAAAGGTTAAGGCGGGAGGATCTCTTGAAACTAGGAGTTTGAGGTTGCTAAGAGTTAGGCTAAAACCATGGAACTCTAGCCTGCAGTAAGACAGTGAGACTTTGCCTCAAAAAATTCAATTAAATTAAATTAAAAAAAAAAAAAACACAAAAAACCTCTGGTTTGCACAGTGCATCTTCCTTTCAAAATTGCATCACAATTATGTGGATTCTTGAACTGTTAACTAATTTGCATTAAATGTTTCTTGGCATTATCCTTATTTAGACTGTAAACTTCTGGAGTTATAACATGTTATGCCTAAACACTTTAGCAGCTATAGTTTTATTCATAATAAGCATCTAATACGTGAATTATAAATAAAATACTTACAAGTTCATCTGATTCTGCATTCATTAAGATTTCTAACATCATGTTTTCTCCACGACTGCTTTGCTGGAATACTTGAACGCCACTTTTCTTTAAAAAAAACTGTAAAAGAATTCAAAGAATTTAATTTTAATTCCTTTTCTATATTAAAAAAAAATGAAAAATTATGAATAAATGAATAAATAGCCACTGACTTTGTGTTTGATGTTTTTCAGAGTAGGAAATCCACAGAAATATAATGCCTTCTGGTCAACCTTGGTTATTTTGTTCTTGTTTATGTCCACACGCCAAGCATCTAATGATATTATTTTGTACCTAGATAATAAATCAAGGTATTTTATTTAAAATTTACACATTACAAGTGATTACAGTTTTCCAACTTTCCCTTGAATATTCTGTAAGGTTTACCCTTGCTTTTAAAGAAGGAAAAGACAACTACTCCATTGGGACAGAGGAAATAGGCTGGGTGCAGAGGTTCACGCCTGTAATCCTAGCACTCTGGGAGGCTGAGGTGGTTTGATTGCTGGAGCTCATAAGTTCGAGACCAGTACGAGCCAGAGCAAGACCCCATCTCTTAAAAAGAATAGCCAGATGTTGTGGCAGGTACCTATAGTCCCAACTACTCAAGAGGCTGAGGCAAGTGCATTGCTTAAGCCCAAAAGTTTGAAGTTGCTATGAGCTATAATGCCACAGCACTCTACTGGGGGTGACTAATTGACACTCTATCTCAAAAACAAAAAAAAAAAAAGACAAAGAAAATACAGAGCAGGACAACCCAGCTTCTCTGCTGTTATCAGTCCAGACATAATCATGCCTGTAGGTTACTAAGTCCAGGTTTTTCCCATTAATTCAAAACAAAACTTAATTCATTTAAAAAATAAAGTATAGAGCATAATGCAAATCTCTATATCCCTCATGTTCTAAAACACAGGATGGAAAATAAACATTTCATCTTTTTCTTTGCTTTATGGAAGGAAAAATGATAACTGAGAGATGCTTACCAAATTTGCAACTCAACTGACATGTGGGTAGAATGATGAAAGGAGAAAAAACTAAGGAGTTGTTTTAATGAGGAAGAGAAACAAAAAATGAGCTTCAGGTAAGAATAGGGGGCCTCTTTTATTCTTTTTCTCCTTCTTTCTCATTTGGTGATGGGGGATGTGAGTCAATCAAAGTCACAGCATATCCAATAATGATGGAAATAGAGACATCAACAATGGAAACAAAAATTCACATATCCACTTGAGGAAGGCAAAGGGCAAAGATATACATTAGAGAAAAAAATACAAACAAATTTAACAGAAAAAAAACCCTGAAGTAGAATTTGACCAAAGTGAAGAATGACAGAAACAAGTATGAACGATACTTAATTACAACTGAGTATAGCAGTCATATTCATTAATTCTCCAAAGAGACATTTGAAGCTTTTGGGGGAGGGGAGTAGTTGTCAGAGGGCTCTTCTATTGTTGAAAAAATATCAAATAACATTACCTTGTACAACATCGTTCTATAGCAGGGAACTTTTCTGGCCATGGAGAAGGATAGGTGAACTCTGTATCTCCATCATACCAGCACATTAGGCACTCACTATGTTGATTTCTTTTCTTTTCTTCCTTTTTGAGGGAGTGGTTACATGCCTCTATGGCTTCCAACAATCGTTTCTAAATATAAAGATTACAGAGAATGGTTAAAGTGTAAAAATTGTGTAATATCAACATACAGAATAAATCTTTTCCCTCCACATACTGAATTACTATACTCTTAAAAAACAAAATCTAAACTAATTAACTTTTACATTTTATTACATAGAAAAATACTATGCTATTTATTGTTTCAAAAGGCCCAAGAGTATTGTTCCCACCACAAATTCCTCTGAAGCTTGTATTCCAACAGTAGCCATTAAGAACAGTAGCAAAAATATCAATTTTTAAATATGAATTTAATCACAATTATTACATCATAATTCATATAGCATTAATCATTTTGTAAATTCTGCAGTGGTACAGTAACATCCATCTTTCAAAATTTACTTTTACATTAACATAATTCTGATCAGAATACGTATTAACAGTTTAGATATAAGAAAAAGAAAAAATGATGTCAGTGTTCAGATGGAAGAATGAATGTGTGAACAGCAAAAAGTAACTAGAAACTTGCCTTACCAGATATTATCACTTTTTATAAGGCTACTATAATCAAAGATAAGATTTAAATAGATCCAAATCTATGTCAAAATGTACTATTACTAATATTTAAATAACGATATTATTTTTAACTAAGTAGCCAGCTAAAAAAAAGCATGCACAATTCCAAATTTCATACTATATATAAAAACAAGTACCACAATAATAAAACAATAAGAATATCAGAAAAAAATGTAGGAGAGTATTGATTATTTGGAATGATAAACTCTTATTTAAGCAAGACACAAATAACTTAGCCTTAGCTGGGCACGGTGGCTCACCCCTGTAATCCTAACACTCTGGGAGGCTGGGGCAGGTGGATTGCTTGAGCTAATGAGTTTGACACCAGCCTGAGCAAAAGCAAGACCCTGTCTCTACTAAAAAAGTAAAAAAACTGAGGCAAGAAGATCGCTTGCATCCAAGAGTTGGAGGTTGCTGTGAACCATGACACTCTATCCAGGGCGACAGCTTCAGACTCTGTCCCCACCCCCCCAAAAAAACAAAGAAAACCCCTCAAAACTTAGCTGTAAGGGAAAAGATTTTTTTTTTTTTTTTTTGAGACAGTTTCAAGCTATCACCCTAGGTAGAGTGTCATGGCATCACAGCTCACAGCAATCTCAAACTCCCGGGCTTAAGCGATTCTCTTGCCTCAGTCTCCCAAGAAGCTGGGACTACAGGCGCCCGCCACAACACCCAGCTATTTTTTGGTTGTAGTAGTCATTTTTGTTTGGCGGGGCCTGGGCTGGATTCGAACCTGCCAGCTCTGGTATATGTGGCTGGCGCCTTAGCCACTTGAGCTACAGGCACCGAGCCCAGAAAAGATTTTTTTAATGAAAGAAAATGCCATATACAAACCAAGAGATAAATATGATACTGGGAAAACTAATCCTAATGTACCAAGACAGCTAAAAGTCAAAATAAAAAAAGGAAATGGAAGGGAGAATATAAACAGGCAATTTACAAAAGAGAAAATGCAATAGGTAAACATACATACAAATCTACTCAATAAAAACATATACACCAATGCAACAAAATAGAAAGCCCAAAAATAAATGCATGATTTACAATCAAATGATATTTGACAGAGGTGTCCACAACACAAAATAGGGTAAGGACTGTCTCTTCAATAAATGGTGTTGTAACAACTAAATGTTCACATGCAGAGAAATGAAACTGGACCCCTATTGACTAGCATATATGAAATCAATTCAAAATGGGTAAAAAGCTTAAACCTTATATTGTTTTGTTTTTTCTGTAGAGACAGAGTCTTACTTTGTCACCCTTGGTAGAGTGCCCTGGTGTCACACTGCTCGCAGCAACCTCCAACTCCTGGGCTCCAGCGATTCTCTTGCCTCAGCCTCCTAAGTAGCTGGGACTACACGTGCACACCACAATGCCCAGCTATTTTTTGTTGCAGTTTGGCCAGGGCCGGGTTTGAACTTGCCACCCTCAGGATATGGGGTCGGCGCCCTACCCACTGAGTCACAAGCGCCACCCCTTAAACCTTACATTGTTTAAATTACTGGAATAAAACACAGGGAAAAAGCCATTTTACACTGGTCTAAGCAATAACTGGACATAACTGGTCACCTGGTTGAATTAATGAAGTCACTCTAAGAGGAAAGTACATGGCATAAACATTATTTTTGATGAGAATTTCAGCTAAAAGATGAACAGAACAATTGTTAAGGAATAATAAAATCTTGCAGTTGTCACCTAGTCAGTGCCTCTTCAGTAAGCACAAGCTACTGGTATAAAATGTTTGTGAAACCAATCTGAAAACATGTCCTTGGTGATCCGTGCCTTTTTGTTAGCATAATAATGGACTGGTAAGCCTGAGCTCACAGGTTCCAGACCAGCTTGAGCAAGTGCGAGACCCTGTCTCTAAATAAAAAAAAAGCCAGGTATTGTGGCAGGTGCCTGTAGTCCCAGCTACTCGGGAGGCTGAGACAAGAGAAGGCTTGAGCCCAAGAGTTTGATGTTGCAATGAGCTATTATACCACGGCACTCAACTGAGGGAGACAAAGTGAGACACTGTCTCAAAAAAAAAAAAGAAAAAAAGAAAAAAAGAAATTCAAGAAATTCACTCCTTGAAAACAGGATGAAAGTTTTTGCCAATCACAGCAGGTTTACATTTAATGTATGGCTCCTGCAGAAGCACATTCAAGCAACTATTTTGTTTTTGACATCCTTAAGTGGGCTATCTTATCAGCAGTACTTAATGTTTTTCTGGGGCAGTATCACTGAAACAGTGATGTTCTGTTAACATTATAGACTTAATCGGATGTCAGGCATTCATTAGCAATGACCCTGGGAAAGGTCATTTCATTGCTGCTTTGTGATTGCTTAAGCAGATACTTTAGCACACCAAACCTGTTAAAATTCGATGCTGTTTTGTCTTAAATTTCTGCAACTAGCTTGTTTAATGTTCATAATTCTCTTCAAATTTTAGCTCTCTGGGATAGATCTTTGCTTGTTTCATTATCAGCATAGCATTGAGTGGCATGTATTCACTGCAGTGCTGATGAATACAATCTTCTAACACATGACTGATATCTTCATTTTTAGCTTTATGAAGTATTTTTCATTAACTTTTGATCATCACTTTCAGCACAGAACTTTAACAACATATATTTACATTTCTTCAGGTCTACATATTCCCAAACTGGAATCTTCTCTAAAATATTTCACACACTACCGTCCAGTTTCTCCAATAGTTTCACTCTGTGTACTGTAAGTAAACATAAATGCTTTCCTTTATCACTGTCACCATAGAGGTACCTGCAGGCCTTTTTGATAATTTCAGTAATACCTTCTCACCTTTTTGGTATTTTCAGTAATACCTTCTCACAGAGCAAAAAATAAGTAAAAAAATGGGGAGTAATGCATGTAGGTCTTGGTCCCATGTGCAGAATCATGGGGAACCTATCAATGGTGTTTCTGACCCGTACATGTGCCAATTTTTACCTTTGTGGGTGTGCTTGTGTAGGGGAACTTGTGTGCATGGAAAACAGCTCAGAGGTAAAGGGGGCTGGGAAAGTCTTTTTTCTGGTGGGAATACTGAATAAACTGTATGTTGTATACCTGCATTTTAACTTTGACCCTTCTCATGAGGTCAAGTATAGAATTTTCAATTTGTGGAATCATACCAGTACTCAAAAGCTTTGGTTTCTAAAGCATTTCAAATGTAAGGTTTTAAGAGATTAGGGATGGTTAACCTATACAGCACAATACGCTTACCTATTGTCCTATTGATGGGTATTAAGGTTGTTTCTTTTTTTTTTTTTGAGACAGAGCCTCAAGCTGTCACCCAGGGTAGAGTGCCGCAGCATACTAGCTCACAGCTCATTGTTGTTTGGTAGGCCCTGGGCTGGATTTGAACCCGCCAGCTCAGGTGTATGTTGCTGGCGCCTTAGTTGCTTGAGCCACAGGTGCTGAGCCAATGTTAGGTTGTTTCTAATTCTTCCTCTTCCTCTTTGGCTCTTATGATGGATGTCTGATTAACTTTATTAGAAACTACCAAGTAGACAGACAAAGGGCTTTACCATTTCATCTTCCACTATCAGTGTATGAAAATTTCAGGCTGGACACGGTGGCTCACACCTGTAATCCCACCATTTTAGGAGGCTGAGGTAGGAGGATTGCTTAAACCAAAGAGTTTGAGACTAGCCTGGGCAATACAGGTTTTTCTACCTAAAAATCTGCTGGGGGCCAGTCACAGTGGCTCATGCCTGTAATTCTAGCACTCTGGGAGGTCAAGGTGCGGGGGAGAGATGGCTTGAGCTCATGAGTTTGAGACCAGCCTGAGCCAGAGCACCCCTTCTCTAAAAATAGCTGGGTGTATCCAGCCTGGGCCCGCCAAACAACAATGATGGCTGCATCCAAAAAATAGCCAGTTGTTGTGGTGGGTGCCTATAGTCCCAGCTACTTGGGAGGTGGAGACAGGAGACTAGCTTGAGCCCAGGAGTTGGAGGTTGCTGTGAGCTATGAGGCCACAGCACTCTACTCAGGGTGACAGCTTGAGGCTCTGTTTCAATTAAAAAAAAAAAAAAAAAAAAAAATAGCTGGGTGTTGTGGCAGGCACCTGTAGTCCCTGCTACTTGGGAGGCTGAGGCAAGGGGATCATTTGAGCTAGAAGAGTTTGCTGTGAGCTATGAAACAATGATACTCTACTGAAGAAAATGCTAGAAAGTGAGTCTTCCTTTTCTATTTCTTTTTTTGAGACAGGGTCTCTGTCACCATGGGTAAAGGGCCATTGTGTAATAGCTCCCAGGAATCTCAACCTCAAACTCTTGGACTCAAGTGATCCCCTTGCCACAGCCTCCTAAGTAGGTGGACTACAAGTGTCTGCCATAAAGCGTGGCTATTTTTAGAGACAGGATCTCACTCAGGCTCAGGCTGGTCAAGCATTCCACCTGCCTCAGCTTAGAGTGTGAGGATTACAGGCATGAGTCACCAAGATTGGCCTTTCCTCTTCTATTTTCTAAAAGTTTGCATAAGATTGCATCATTTCTTTCTTAAATTTTGGCTAGAATTCACAAGTGAAAACATTTGGGCCTAGCAGGAATAGGACTATTCAGATTTTTATACCTCTTTGTGTCACTTTTGCTAAATTGTGATAAATATGTTCATCTAAGATGTGGAATTTATGCCATAAAGTTGATCATAATGTTTCTTAACTATCTTCTTACTATAGGGAAGATCTATAGGTTGTCTCCTCCTTCACTCCTACATTTCCACTATTGGTAATTTATAAGTGTTCCTCCCTTCCTTTTTAAACTCTCCTGATCAGTCTAGCTAAGGATTCATCAATTTTATTAATCTTTTCAAAGGACCAAATTTTGGTTTTATTAACTTTTCTCCATTATTTGTTCATTTTCCATGAATTTTTGCTCCTATATTCATTCTACTATCATTCTGCTTAGGTTGGGTTTACTTTGCTTTTTGTTGCTACCTCAAGGAAGAAGCTTAGATCATTTATTTTAAATATTTTTCTTGTTTAGTATAAACATCTAACACCATAAGTTTCCCTTTAATTCCTACTTTAATTGCATCATATACAGACTATGATACACTGAATTTTAATTATTGTTCAGATCAAAATATTTTCCTATTTCCCTGTTAATTTCTTCCTTCATGCACATGTTAATTAGAAGTATGTTATTTACTTTCAAAATAAATTTTCCAGATTTTAATACTTTTAAATTTATTGAGACATGTTTTATGACTCAGCACATAATCTTGGTGAATGTTTCTTACTCACTTGAAAAGAATGTGTATTCTGCAGTTGCATGTAGTGTCCTATAAATATTGAGTAGTTTTATAGTATTCCTCAAATCTTCTTTATCCTTATTATTTTCAGTCCTCTTGTGTCATTAATTTCTCAGAAAAGTATTAAAATTTCCAACTATAATTATGGATTTATCTATTTCTCTCTTCAATTCCTACAGTTCTTGCTTCATGTATTTTAGGACATTATTAGGTAAATATACACATAAGCTTTTTATGACTTCTTGAACTGACTTGACTCTTATCAGTATGAAGTATCTCTCTGTCGACTACCTTGTCTAGACATAATGCCTGTAGCACAGTGGTTATGGCACCAACCACACACACTGAGGCTGGTAGTCCAGCCCGGACCAGTTAAAGCAACAATGACAACTGCAACAACAACAACAACAACAACAATAAAGACTACCTTGTCTAATAATAGTAAAGTCAGTCTACCTGATGCTAGAAATTTGTATGCACATAATGAAGAGAGTACTTAAATCTCATTAACAAAACATATATAGTCTTTAAAACCCATTGCTCATGGACTTATATGAAATAATTTTCAATTAAGAATGTATGTGTGGGGCAGTGCCTGTGGCTCAGTGGGTAGGGTGCTGCCCCCATATACTGACGGTGGCAGGTTCAAACCTAGCCCTGGCCAAACTGCAACAAAAAATAGCCGGGCATTATGGCAGGCACCTGTAGTCCCAGCTACTCAGGATACTGATGCAAGAGAATCACCTAAGCCCAGGAATTGAAGGTTGCTGTGACCTATGACGCCATGGTACTCCACCAAAGGCATTAAAGTGAGTCTCTACAAAAAAAAAAAAAAAAGTATGTGTATATATGTAATTAGTTCATGCACTAACCTCATCAATAAAAGGTATTAATACCACAGCTTCCCATTCCTGTTGTTTACCATTTAGGTCAGTTTTAAAATCAGGTGGATAATATTCTATAATCGGAGAGTCTTCACTGGTCATCAAATGCTGTGAAAATATAAAACAACATTATAGAAATATAACAACTATTACTAGTATAGCTTTTTGTTAATTTAATTTCCTCACATTATAGCTTAACATTTCTAATTAAAGCAAACTAAAGTTTTATATCTTAGATATGTTACAATATACCTGCTATATTTTGATTTTCAACTATAAGAATTCTAACTTCTAATTCTAACTTCATTGCTACTCATCATTTTTCTACATTACTGCTCTCATTATGTAGCATACCACCTTTACTTTGAACATTAATTTTATTATCTTTTCACTCTGTAAGACCTACTGCCTAAATTGTTTTCTCTTCAGACTTCATTTTATAGTCTGAAGATGACTTCTAAAAAAGTCTTCCATTTTCTAACTCAAATTAACAAGTTACTCCCATGTCCTAATAAACTATATTAAGCAAAAACTGTCAAAATCTCAAGAACCACTATGTCACAACTATCAAAGAACAGTTCATAATACATGTTTTTATTAGAGATTTATAGGAAGAGGTAGACAAAGCATAAGAATGTCTTCTAGAAAATGAATATGGAAGACTTAAAATTTTTTAAAACCAGAATATTCTCAGGGTGATGCTCAAAATATTAATAAACAGTATGGCATGGGCAGTGAGCAATTAAAATAGATGTGGCTGTAAAGAACTTGCCTGGTCCTATTGGTCCAGAGTGGTTGAATGTCAAAGCTTAATACATTTGAAGGTAGGAAAAGGAAGCATCAAAGAAACTTACAAAACAAAAAAAGGGATGTCAGGATCAAAGATATGTTAAGGTTCAGAAAGACACAGACAGGAGTCTGATACTGTTAAAGTAGCAAAGGGATGTGTGTCTACTCCAATTTCTTGAAGCAGACCATGGAATTCAAAGAACAGACTGATATACTAAGAACTAAATTAAGTTTACCTTCAGCGTCACCTTAGTAAACACAGTGTAATTTTGGTGACCATTTCACCCTTGAAACAACTTCTTCCTAGTCTGTGAAATATGTTAACCAAAGAAAAGCCTTTCATTTCACAATCTGATAAATGAAATGCTTAAAATCCAAATATATTCTGAGGCAATACTGCATTTAGATAAATGAATTATTAGAATCATCCGTATTCTAAAAGTAGGAATAAAAGAGAAGAATGAACCTACAGATGTTTGGACAAAGTAGATTTGAGATGGTTTCAGATTTTGTCTGTTGTAGTTTATCTTCTTTGGTGGAGAAACAAATTGAAGATGTAGTTAAAGGCACTGAAAATGAAGTGAGGCTCTGAATGGTTTATGGAGTTTGTTGGCGTTCACAACACAAAGCTAAATTCAAATTAAAGAATTACTTTTCAAGGGAGATGTTTAAAAATACTAAATTCAAAACTAAAAATAAATATGTTTAGCTATTAAATAATTTGGGTTATTATTATTTCTAACTTTGGCAGAGGAACTCCATAAATATCAAAAAGGATGTTAAAAAATGCTCTGATTTCGCTTCAGATTGAATAAATCTTTTGCCTTTTTCTAAAAAGGACATAAAATCATTAAATTCTAAAACCCACCTGGTAGCATGTAGGAAGCAAATTTTTACTAGCTGCTGGAAGCACAGCAAGAAGTTGTTCAAATGGCTTAAAAGGTTTTCCTAGTTCAAAGTGTATCTTGAGTGTACTGATGTTGCGGATATCGGACAGGAAAGGTGCATAATGATAAGGATAATACCTATCAAACAAAACTGAGTTTTAAACAACTGCAACTTTATGACACAAGTCAATACTAAATACATACCTTGTCCATATTTTATTTTAATAACACATAGCAATAATTTTAAAGAAAAATAGAGTACCACTCATAATTTTACCATTTGGATATGACATATTACCAATGTTGGAAAATTAGTTCATGTGATAATAACATATTTACTACACGTTCTTTCTTTTTTTTCTTTTTTTAAGCGACAGAGACTCACTTTGTTGCCCTTGGTAGAGTGCCATGTCACAGCTCACAGCAATCTCCACCTCTTGGGCTTAGGGGATTCTCTTGCCTGAACCTCCTGAGTAACTGGGACTACAGGTGCCTGCCACAACTCCTGGCTATTTTTTTTATTGCAGTTTGGCTGGGCCAGGTTCGAACCTGCCACCTTGGTATATGGGGCTGGCACCCTACTCACTGAGCCAAAGGTGCTGCCCCCCCCCCTTTTTTTTGAGACAGAGCCTCACTTTGTCTCCTTGGGTAGAGTGCCATAGTGTCATAGCTCACAGCAACCTCAAACTCTTGGGCTCAAGAGATCCTC
Source organism: Loris lydekkerianus (assembly GCA_963574355.1). NCBI lineage: Eukaryota > Metazoa > Chordata > Mammalia > Primates > Lorisidae > Loris > Loris lydekkerianus. The sequence goes on along the minus strand of CAUYPK010058692.1, from coordinate 46,120 downwards.
TTGCCTCAGCCACCTGTGCAGCTAGGACGATAGGCACCTATCACCACGCCCAGCTATAGAGCTGTACATATATATTTTTTTTCGCGACAGGATCTTGCTCTTGCTCAGGCTGGTCTTGAACTCCTGAGCTCAAGCAATCCACTGCCTCCCAGAGTGCAGATGTGATTACAGATGTGAGCCACATTTCCTTAATTTTTCTTTTTTTTTATTGTTGGGGATTCATTGAGGATACAATAAACCAGGTTATTCTGATTGCATTTGTTAGGTAAAGACCCTCTTGCAATCGTGCCTTGCCCCCAAAAGGTGAGGCACACAGCAAGGCCCCAACCCCCCCCCACCTTCCCTCACTCGCCTCTTCCTTTCCCCACCCCTCCTTCCTTCTTTCTCTGCACTCCCCTACCCCCAACCCCACCCCCACCGAGATCTGAATTGTCATTAATTGTCCTCATATCAAAATTGAGTACATAGGATTCATGCTTCTCCATTCTTGTGATGCTTTACTAAGAATAATGTCTTCCACTTCCATCCAGGTTAATACGAAGGATGTAAAGTCTCCATTTTCTTTAATAGCTGAAAAGTATTCCATGGTATACATATACCACAGCTTGTTAATCCAATCCATCACTTGTTAAGTGATTCTCTTGCCTCAGCCTCCCAAGTAGCTGGGACTACAGGCACCCACCACAATACCCAGCTGTATTTTTGTTTGCAGTTTGGCTGGGGCTGGGTTTAATCCATTCCTGGGATGGCGGGCATTTAGGCTGTTTCCACATTTTGGCAAGTGTAAATTGAGGTGCAATAAACAGTCTAGTGCAAGTGTCCTTATGATAAAAGGATTTTTTTCCTTCTGGGTAGATGCCCAGTAATACCGTGAAACTTTTTATTTATTCTGGAGGAAGAAGGAGGCAAATAAAACAAATTAATATGTGCCAGTATTGTCTAGTGTGTTGGATAGTGAGCAGTGCTATGGAGAAGAGGCAGGAAAGAAAGATAGGCGTATTGTGGGGTGAGATGACATTTGAGCTAGGACTTGAAGGAAGGGAGGGTGAGCCTCCTGGGCATTAGAGAGATGAGCATTCCAGGAGTAAGGGTAGTAAGTGCAAAAGACCCTTAGGGCAGCAGGTCCAGGGGCTCCCAGGAGGCAGGCATGGCAGGAGCAGAGTGGGTAAGGGGGAAGAGGGATGATAAAGTCAGGGAGATGATGGTGACTTCATGAGCCATGGTGAGGGCTGACACTTTTACTCGGAGTCATGAAAAATGTTTTTTTATACATTTTATAATTTTTTTTATTGAGATATAATTTGCCTATCATAAATTCACGTATTTAAAGTCTACAATTCAATGGCTTTTAATCTATTCACAGAGTTGTGCAACCATCACCACAATCAATTTTAGAGCATTTTAACCACTTCTTTCCCAGACACCGACAACCACCAATCTACTTTTTGTCTCTACAGATTTGCCTATGATGGATATTTCATAAAAATGGAATTATAAATGTGACCTTTTGTGGTGGCTTCTTTTCCTTAGTGTGTTTTCAAGGTTCATCCATGTGGTAGCATGGATCACAACTTCGTTCCTTTTTATGCTGAGTAATATTTTAGTGTATGGATAGATCAGATTTCATTTATCCAGTGAAGAATATGAGCGTTGGGGTTGTTTCCACTCTTTTTTTTTTTTTTTTTTTAATAGAGTCTCACTCTGCCACCCTAGGTAGAGGGCCATGGCATCATCATAGCTCACAGCAACTTCAAACTCTTAAGCTCAAGCAATTCTTTTGGCTCAGCCTTCCCAGTAGCTGAGACTATAGGTGCCTGCCACAACACCTGGCTAGTTTTTGTCTTTTTAGTAGAGATGGGATCTTGCTCTTGCTCAAGCTGGTCTCAAACTCATGAGCTCAAGCAATCCACCCACTTCGGCCTCCCAGAGTGCTAGGATGTTTCCAGTTTTTGACTAGTGAAAAGTGCTTCTGTGAACACCGTGTGCAGATTTCTGTGTGGGCAAAAGTTTTCCTTTCTCTTGGGCATATACCTAGGGATGGAATTGCTGGGTCTTTGGTACCTGTATACTTACTGAGGCTCCACCATTTAGCAATCCCACACCCACTGTATAAGGGTTGCACTTTCTCTATGTCTTTGCCGACATTCATCTGAGAAGAACTGATACTAGATTTTAGCCAATAGGCCAAGAGGCAATTGTCAATCATTATCTGTATTTCTGATCTTAGGAGGGATCTGAACTGAGAAGGAACACCATCTGACTTGGTTTTTATAGAATCCCCAAAGCACTTACATGGAGAATATTTTATTATTATTAATCTTTCTTTTCTTCTGCATCTTGCCTTTCCTTAGGACAAGGCCTCTCTCTAAACTGTGATGTCTTTTTTTCTCCCTTCTTAGGCCACCCTCCTCTGGCTGGAAGTGACTTCCCTCAGCAAGGCCAAGGTGGATCACATGTGTCCAGCCCTCTTTCATCTCTGCCCTTCCCATTGCCAAGTGACAGCAGTGGCGTGACATAAAGGCACGCTAGCCATGGCCTTGGGGCTCTCTTGGGTAAGCACCACGTACATTTGAACCTTGAAGACTAGGTCATAAATAAAAGTTAGATTGGATGAGATGGTCAAGGAGAGTCAGTATCAAGGTTGGGTGGTTTGGGGGAGTGCGTTAGGGCCGGGCAGACCCCACTTTTTAGATAATTGGCTAATTTCCAAGAAACTACAAATGTCATTAAAAAGAAAACAATCAAAAAACAAAACGAAACAAAACAATCCTGATAGCTGAAAGCTATTGAAGGCCTTGGGGATTGTAATGAAATTGTACTTATTTATTTATTTATTTTGAGACAGAGTCTCACTATGTCACCTTGGGTAGAATGCCGTGGCTTCACAGCTCACAGCAACCTCAAACTCCTGGGCTTAAGTGATTCTCTTGCCTCAGCCTCCTAAGTAGCTGGGACTACAGATGCCTGCCACAGTGCGTGGCTGTTTTTTGGTTGCAGTTGTCATTCTTGTTCGAGCCTGGGCTGGACTCGAACCCACCACCTTTGATGTATATGGCCGGCGCCCTACTCACTGAGCTACGGGCGCCGAGCCAATTGTACTAATTTATTAATCAATCAACCAGTAACTTGATTATTAATGAGCTAATTAACTAATTGATTACTTAACATATTTACTGAGTACCTGATATGTACTAGGCACTGTTCCAGGGACTAGAGGTATACCAGTTAGTGAAAACAGACCAGCTTCTGTCTCTTGGGAGCTGGGAGGTGAACAAGTGAGCAGATAAACAGACAATTTCAGATAAAATGGGGATGGTTAAATGGAGAGTGGGTTGGGACTCCCATTTTCAACAGATTAGACAGTGAAGGCTTCTCTGAGGAGTGGGCTTTCAGCTGAGATCCAGAGGAGAAGGAATTGCTATGGTAGGATCTAGGAGGACAGTATTCCAGAGACAGGGAAAAGCAAGTGCAAAGGCCCAGGGCAAGAACAAGCCATATGTTCAAGGAATAGAAAGAAGGCTGGGAGTACAGTGAAGGGGGTGTAGGTAGCATGGGGGGCAGAGCGGTGGGCAGGAGCCAGGCTGTGCAGGGCCTTGGAACAACTACAACAAATAGCTTAGTTACACCTACATATCCAGGCACCATTGTAAAGACTGTCCCATTTTCCCCCCCCCAACTTCTTTAATATTCACAACAGCCTTATTCATGGAGAGGTTCTCATCTTCCTCATTTTGCAGACAAGGAAACTGAGGCACAGAGGCCCAAACCACTTGCCCCAGAGTGTGGATTTCTCTGAATTTGTTCCTCTAGATCAGGATGGGCCCTGTCAGGTCTTCCAAGGGAAAGTCAGTGACGGCCAAGAGTAGCTAGTACACAGACGGCGCTCAGTAAATATTGTTTCAGGCCAGAATGGGCCTGGGGGAAGCCTGCTTTCTTCCTGGGTTATGAATTTAAAAGATCTCATTCTGAGCCCTCGAGGACAGGGCCTGCCTTACCCAGGTGCTGGGAACACAACCCTCCTGTTCTGTGTAACCCAGGAGGAGTCCTTTGCCTTCTCAGTAACCCCCTTCAGAAAAGGAAGAGATTGGCCTACGTGAGGGGCCCAACTCAACGTGGGGTGGGTGGTGGAGGTGCAGAGAGGCAGCCAGATGGGGGCTGTGCAGCCCTGCAAGGGAGCAAGCTCCCATCTGAGGGCGCCACTTCTCGGTGTCTGGCTACTGCTGTGCCCATTTTGTTTTCTTGGGGCACTTCTCTGCAATTGTGCTTCGTTCACTTGCTCACTTGCTCATCAGCAGTCTCCGTCTTCGTTAGAAAGCAGGGACTTAGTTTTGCTGACTTAACTTCTCTGTGTCTCAGTCCCCTAATCTGTAAAATGAAGCCATCCTGTGCAAAGCACCCGGCACAGGGGCCAGCGGGCCTCATTCATTCATTCCGGACTATGTGTTGAGCGCAAACGTTCCCGCCAGGCAGTGCTTCGAGCTGGGGACCCCGCCTCCCGGGCCGCCCTGGGAGTTGGGGCAAAGCAACAATGGACATCTACCGTGCCAGGTGGTGCTCGGCGATAAGGACGAGGGTGGCAGGAGGCTAGGCGCTGCTTCGCATAGGACGGCGGAGGAACCCTTTCCGATAAGGCTGCGGGAACCTTACCGAGAGAACCAAGCGGCTGTCTGTTTGGGGGAACCGAATTCCCAGCAGAGGGAGCGCAGAGGCCCCGAGGAAGCCAGGTTGGAACAGCATGCGCGCGCTTAGAGGCGGGATGAGGGCCAAGAAGTGGTGGTGCGGAGCGCGGTGCAGACCCTCTTACTGGCTTTGCGTTCCTGAGTGACAGGGTGACTTCCTAACCAAGCGTGCGCAATGGTGATGATGGTCGTGACAGAGGAAGTGTAAGGAGGAGAAGGGGAGAAAAAGAGGGAAAGCGGAGGGAGAGAGGCACAGCCGGGAGATATAGAAGGAGTGGCAAAGGGGAGGAGGAGGAGAGAGAAGAGGGATGAGGAAGAGGGCGCCGGGCGATGCAAAACAGAATCGGCCCAGCCCACTGGCCTCCGCTTAGCTGGGCGTGCCTGGAAGTCATGGTCCCGCCCCCAGGCCCGTCCGATCCGCGCCCCGCCCCTCGGGTCCGCCCCCGCCCCTGCAGGCCCCGCCCCCGACCGCCCGCGCCCGCCCGAATCCCTGAGCTCAAGGCGGCCCGGGGGCGGTGCGGCCGCGCCGGCCATGGCGCATAAAGCCACTGGCCACCTGCCCAACTGCTCCTCGGTGCGCCGCTGTCCCGGGCCCGCCGTGCCTCTGAGGCCTGTGTCCCTGGAGTCCCGGCCTCCGTCGCGTCCGCTGCAGTCCCTGTCCCCGGCCAGGCGCGGAGCCCTGCGAGCGCCCGGAGGGCACCAAGGAGGGCAGGCATGGGCGGCCAAGCCAAAGCGCGCTGGGCGGCCGCGGGGGTGGGCGTCGCGGGGCTACTGTGCGCTGTGCTGGGTGCCGTCATGATCGTAATGGTGCCCTCACTCATCAAGCAGCAGGTCCTCAAGGTGGGTGAGGGGCTCCCGGGCTCGGCGCGTGGGCCTGGCTGTAGGGCGCTGGGCACCGGGCGCCGAGGAGGGCCGGGAGCGCGGCTGGTGGGTTGGCGACCTGGAGCGTGGGGAGATCAGAGCAGCTGCCCCCTCTCCAAGGCCCTCACCAGCCCAGACTGAAACCAAGCAAAGTGGGCACCCAGGGGTTTTGCTGGAGGCGCAGACTAGGGTTGGGGAGGCCTGAATGAGAGATCACCGGGGGAACCTGACCCTGCCCTAATTGATCTGGGGCAAGGGATGGGTCAGGAGTGTGGCCGTGTTGCCCCTACGGTGCTCCCAAGGAAGCCCAGGGACACGCTCAAGCGTCTCTTTTGACAGCAGCCTGTGGCAATGTCTGATAAAATTAGGACTGCACCTTGCTTGTATCCTAAGAGCCCATGAGGTCAGGAAGCTTACGTTCATGTGCTTCTGTGAAGCTCACGTGGGGGTCCAGCCCGTAACAGGCACTTAGTAGAGCATCCCCTGCTGTCTCGATTTCCCCCATTAGAAACTCTTACTCAGAAGCAGAACGTTAGCTGTGTTCTCCCCCACGCAGCCTTCCTGATTCAGACTGAAACCGGTAAGCGGCTTTTCTCCTATTCATGCAGAGGCAGGCACCAGCCCAAGGTCCTTTGGGTGCACAGAGCCTGAGTTCTTTCCTCTGATCATAACCTTACACATTATTGCCCTTTTAACCAGGGACACAAATTAGGCAGTCATCTGGCCTTCAGATCAACAGACTCTGCCCTGGGTGCCTGGGTTACCTGTTTAAAATGGACCTGGAGTTAGTGAAGGGCTGGGAGATTGCAGAATATCACACTTGAGCTGGAAGCTCAGTGCTTTGCAGCCATTGAACCAGCACCTGCAGTGCCTGAGAGGGAAAACTGAGGCTTGCCTTTACCAAAGATCCAACCAGACACAGATTCTAAAGGTCTCTGGCTGAGCAGTTGTCTTGAGTCATCTCAGCCACATTGTGTCTATTTTTTTGGTTTTTCAGATAGTGGTCCATTAAGTTCTGCAGACTGACTGCAAAGAGGTGAATGGTGACACTGCCTCTGGGAGTGGCAGGAAAAGCAACAGGACTGCTTCTTCCTCCCATTGCAGCTCAGGGTTGTTTCTCTGTTATGCTTCTCTGAGTAGCTTTGCTCGTTTATCTCAGTGACAGCCTTGTGGTTTCTGCAATGCCAAAAACCGCACTATGTCCCTGGAAAGGTTGTCACTCAGGTGGTACAAGCAGGTGACCTTGTGCAAAGAGCACCTAGTCTCCTGCTTTCAGGTGTGAAGGTGCTGAGATTTAAAGCAGATGAATCTTGTCAGCTCATTTATTTATTTATTTTTATTTATTTTTTGCAGTTTTGGCTGGGGCCGGGCTTGAACCTGCCACCCCTGGTATATGTGGCCAGCACCCTATTCCTTGAGCCATAGGCACCACCCAGCTCGTTTATTCTTGGGCTAGCTGCAGGATGTTTTCTTTCTCACAATGTGGATTGAGTTAAGGATGCCAGTGGAGGAGGGGGTGCATGCACATGAGTGCACCATCACATTTCCCCATTCCTCCTCTGAGCTTTCAAAGAGGAAAACCACATTGTCCTCAGTTGTCCCTTAGCTGGGACCTCAGGGCTTAGAAAGTTGCATGAGAGCCTTTTGGCATCCTTCTCTGATATCCCAAAGGCGATTGGTTGAGGGCTGAATGGTGTGAAGGAAGGAATACAGGAAGCCACGCCCAGCCTGAGAAGCCACTTCTTGGAAGGCCCAGGCTGGAGCAGCAGCCAAGTGCCTTCTTGGGGAAGAAGAAGGCCTGTGTTCAGGGGACGGAGTGGTGAGGATGCTAGGATGAGCAGGAATGACTGCTGGTGTTTTCTTTGGCTATGCCTAGCCTTGTGCAACTTGAATAGGAGGTCTTGTGTTTTGATTTTTATTTCTTTATGCTTTTTGGTTAATTAAAGAAGTCCATACAGTTGGCCCTCTGTGTCCATGGATTCCACATCTATTGAGTCAAGCAACCATGGATTGAGCATCTATGGAAAAAATAACAATAATAATAATGCAACTTTAGAGATAATACTGATTTTAAAAATACTATGTAACAACTAATGTATAGCATTTACATTCCATTAAGGATGATATACGGGAGGATGTGTGTAGGTTATATGCAAAATCTGTGCTGTTTTATATCAAGGATTTGAGTATTTGGGGATATTGGTATTTGTGGGGGTCCTGGCGCCAGGTCCCCTCTGATACTGAGGGAGCACTGTGTATAAAAGACATAAATATTTGCTTGCAAACAAATCTAAGTGGAGGAAAAAAGAGAAAGTTCCTTCCAGTTTATTCTTCTGCCCAGATGTTATCACCATCATCAGTGTGGGTCTTTCTAGACCTTTTCCTTTATATCATGATCATGTATGTGTATATATTAACATATATTTTACATTAATTGAACTATATAATGTATAAATATCTTGCAGTTTGCTTTTCAATTCAGTGATGTCACTTGAAGGTTTTTCCATGTTTCAAGAGAACAATACATTTTTTTCTCTCTGCTGCTTGGAGATAGACAGCAGTTAACCTGTTTCTCTTTCACAGGATAATTTTCTCTGTCACAAACAACAGTGAATATCCTGATGCATCCCTCTCCGTGTGCGGGTATTAACATTTCATAGTGTAGATTTCTGTGGGTAGAACTTCTAGACCAAAAGGTGTGCTTAGTTTAAATTTTGATAGTTCCCACCAAACTTGCCTCTGGACATTTTTTACTTTCACTAACAAGATAGGAGACACTACCACCACCCCCGCCCCCAGACCCCACCTCTGCTTCCCCCTCATCTCTGCTGGTGCAAGAGATCACCCATTTATCATCATCATTTTTTAGTTTATCTAATGCATTTGATTTACATTTCTCAGGTTACTGATGAGGCTGAGTAGGGACATGACGCATTTCAAAACCTGTGTCAGTTTTCAGAGCTCAGGGTTGCAGCCCCAGCTATGCCATTTTCCAGAGGGAGACCTCAGGCCAGATATTTTCCCTCTGAACCAGTGCTTCATTCTTCAGCTCTAAGACAGGGCTCAGATCTGGTTTTCTGCCTAAGTTGTAAGATACAAAGGAGACCACGTGTGTGCAGAAATGGCCCGGCTGTTACCTTGGTTCCTCATTTGAATCTGCCAACAGCTTTGTGAAATAGTTAATGGCAGTGGAATTTTTCCTTCCTACTGATAAGGAAACTGAGCCATGGCCAAGGTCAGTGACTTGCCAGGGTGCACAACTTGTGGCAGTGGTGGATAGGAATCCTGATCACTGCATCTTGGTCTGCCCTTCCATAGAGTAAATGGTATCTCTTCATCGAGTGGATTTCTGGACAAAGTTAGAAAGAAGGAACTAGACAAATATTTTTTAGCATGAGTAGGCTGCAAAAACACATTACTAGTTAAAAAAAGCTCAGGTGCTATTTATGGCCACCAAGCAATAGTTTGTATTTTTTTTTAGAGACAGAGTCTCACTTTGTCACCCTCGGTAGAGTGCTGTGGCATCACAGCTCACAGCAACCTCCAGCTCTTGGGCTTAGGTGATTCTCTTGCCTCAGCCTCCTGAGTAGCTGGGACTACAGGCGCCCGCCACAGCTCCTGCCTATTTTTTTGTTGCAGTTTGGCCGGGGGCCACGTTTGAACCCGCCACCCTCAGTATATGGGGCCGGAGCCCTACTCACTGAGCCACAGGCACCGCCCCAATAGTTTATATTTTCAATGGGTTAGTATTAGTGTATGTAAAGCTTGGAAAAGGTGTGGAAGGGTCCAGCCAGACTGATAGAAGTGATTACTCTGGAGGGAGATGGGAGGGAGCTGGGAAAGTGGCCAAAGGAAGCCTAATACTTTATCAATACTTTATCTGTAATGATCTTTTTTTTTTTTTTTTTTGTGACCGAGCCTCAAGTTGTCACCCTGGGTAGAGTGCTGTGGCAGCACAGCTCACAGCAACCTCCAACTCCTGGGCTTAACCAATTCTCTTGCCTCAGCCTCCCAAGTAGCTGGGAATACAGGCGCCCACCACAAGGGCCGGCTATTTTTTGGTTGTAGTTGTCATTGTTGTTTGGCGGGCCCAGACTGGATTCGAACCTGCCAGCTCTGGTGTATATGGCTGGCACCTTAGCCATTTGAGCTACAGGTGTTGAGCCTGTAGTGATCTTTTTTTAAATAAAGAGAATAGATTCATATTTGTGTGTTTAATTAAAAACTAAACGCTGGGCACGGCATTTCATGCCTGTATTCCTAGCACTCTGGGTGGCAGAGCTGGGAAGATTGCTTGAGCTCAGAAGTTTGAGACCAGCCTGAACAAGAGAGATCCTGTCTCTCCTAAAAATAGAAAAAAATTGGTTGAGCATGGTGGCGGGTGCCGGTAGTCCCAGCTATTTGGGAAGCTAAGGTAGGAGAATTGTTAGAGCCTAGGAGTTTGAGGTTGCTTTGAGCTAGGCTGAGGTCACAGCACTCTAGCCTAGGCAATAGAGTGAAATGTTGTCACAAAAAAAAAAAAAAAAAAATTACAAATGAGCAGGCAGATGTGGTGGCTCACATCTGTAATCCCAACTCTTTGGGAGGCTGAGGTGGGAGAATTACTTGAGCCCAAGTAATCTATTATCAGGCCACTGTACTCCAGCCTGGGTGACAGGACAAGACCCTATCTTTAAAACCAAAAAAAAAAACAAAAAAAAACACACACACACCCCAAACAAACAGATACATAGCTTTCCCCATAGAATGGCTGAATGAATCAGACATACAAACACAGGAGGCACACGGTGGAGGGGCTCTGTGGTTGGGTGGCCTGGAGAGGTCTAGGAGAGGTGAGGCTCATTTCTTTTCCTTTACCCGGTTGGTAGGATTGGACAGAGATGTTTGGCTTCAACATGCTAAGGGCTATGAGGGTGAACTTCACAGTATCCATTCCTGGAGATCTTACTGTGTGCCATGTAGGGTTCAAAGTACCTTTGTGATGATCTTCTTGTTGAATGCCAGCATGGTGCTGTGACACATGACTTATTGTCCATCAATGAAGGAGACAAACTGAAGAAAGTAATTTGCCTCGAGTGACCTTGCTGGTGTGTATGTATGTGAGAGAGAGAGAGAGAGAAGATATCCCAGAGGCAAATCCCATGAGGCTGGGGACTCTTGCCCTTGCTGCCTGGAACTGGGCCTGGCATGCAGTTGCTCTTGAGTATTCGAATGAATAATGAAGGCGTGGTTCAGGTCCCTGTGGGTCTCTGACCTTCTAGGGAAGGCCCAGCTGCCAGGCCACTATCCTTGGCATCAGGCCTCCGAGCCTTCTCCCACGTCCAGGAGGGAAGCCGAAGCCTCTGTGCTGACTCAGGTGTGTTCTGCTTCTCAATTAATGGCACTTCTAGGCATGGAGGTGAAAACCTTAGGACATCTTTGCCTGTGTGCTTTTCCCTGATACCCTGTGTCATCAGAGAGTACACCCATGTACTCATCAGCAAATCTTATTGATTTTACTTTTCAAATATGTCACCCTCTCCACCCCCAGCCTGGCCTCTCCTGTCCACTGTTTGAACTGATGCAGTAGTTTCACCTCTGGTCTCTGTAGGCAGCCAGACGGCTACTGTTAAATCATGTTCCCCTGCTGTTCATAACCCTTCCGGCTTCCCCATCTCACTTTGAGTGAACCCCGAAGTCTTTTCTATAGCCAGGTCCCCCACACCTGGCTCTCATTCCTTCTCTCACCTCACCCCTGCTCCCTCGGCCACGCTCATCTCCTTGGTGGTCACTGAGCCCGCCAACCTGGCGCCTCACTTCCCTAAAAGTCACTCTCATTATGTTGCACTTTTTGCATGTGTATTCTCTTTCTTCCTCATGGATGTGGAAGTCTGAGGGGCAGAGACTTTCCTGTCACTGTCCCTGCAGTGTCTCTGAGGGCTAGGGCAGCACCTGGGCTCGTGGTAGACCCTTCACTACTAGAGGATCACAGAATAGACCAGGCAGTATGTGCTGTGAGGTTAGGCTGCCTCCGTACCCCTTCTCACCCCCCGCCTTGGCCTCAGACTCCTTGGTTTGCCCCTCCTCCAGGGCTCAGTCTTGAGGGCCAGTCTGGACGTCATGGAGTGTCCCTGAATTTGTGCCCTTTGGCAGATCTCCTTTGACAATCAGTTAAAAGGTGAGGGTTGATGAAAGATAACAGTTAAGGGTGCTCATGTGCGGAGGTGGGGGGTGGGACACTGTTCTAAGTTTATTAACTCATTTCTTTTAGTATCTAAACAGCTATTGTTGCATCTGTCTTATTGAGGGAAGTAGGTGCACAGAGAGGGAAAGTAATTTACCCCAGGTCACACAGCTCCAAATGTTAAGATCAGGATATCAACCTAGGGACCCCAACTCCAAGGCTGGCACTGGCTTTCCCCACCACCCCGTGCCCACTCTCCTATGTCTGTGCAGCTGGACTTGATGCCCGGGGGCAGAGCAGAGGCCCTTCCTTTTGCCTGCATTGCCAGTGGGCAACGGGGCCATTCCAGGCCTTTCCCCTTGTGATTACCACCTCCGGAAACCTGGGAGAGAGTCACAGTGTCATGAAGAACAGGGCGCAATGCAGGACGCGCACATCTGGATGGATGGGGCAAAGCTGTCAGACTGATCAGTGGTCACAGATGGGGAGGGGGCTCCTTTCTCAGGGAACACTTTGGATCACAGGTGTGCTCTGATTCTCTTTTGTTTTATTTCCTCTTTCTGGCCAGTGAACTTCCTATTCCTCCTGGCTCGTGAGAGAGCTGCTGCTTCTCACTCCCTGGCCACAGCTGAAAAACATGGGGCTATTTTAGTTTCCCTGAGTCTACTTTATTTTTGTTTCCCTTTTTTCTCCTGGTGGACTTGCATCTGCCTGTCTTTGTGAGTGCGTGTGTATGTGTTTGCACACATGTGTGTTAGTGTGCGTCCACATGTGCTGCTGGTGAACACATGAGTGCTGACACACAAATGTGCTGTTGTCCACACATGTGCCTTGCTGTGCGTGCACGTGTACACATGTGTACACATGGGTCCTTGTGCCGTTGCTGTTGGTATGTGTCCACATGCAAGCTGGTGTGTCCCACTGGTGGCTTTTCCAGGCCAGGTCTGGTGGCAGGGGTATGTTCGAAGTACGTGAATCTTCCCATTCCAGGAAATATTCCCTGGCCCTTTCTGGAATGGCTAATAGTTACTCTGCCTGATGAACTAGAACCTGGTGAAGCTCAGCTACCTGGAATCACTTTGCTCTGGACTTAGTTTCTGGGCAGTGACATGGAAGTGGGTCTCATTGAGGATTTTTTCCTGGATGAATCTGTGTTCCAGAAGAGAGTTGGCACAGGCTTCTGTGCCCAATTGGTGTCTCTGGGTCCTGCTCGGATGTCCTCGGTGTCATGTATTCTCCATCTTCCTCATGACTGTTGAAGGTTACAGATGCCCTGTGGGTGTCTGTGGGTTCTGAATGGAGGTTATTAGTGTTCAGATGGGTGATTCATGTCTTTGATCAGCAAAATATAGGCCTGAGGCCGCAAGTCATCACTCTTCCCAAGAGTTTTCTCATTTATAATCTTGGACTTGGGGTTCAATTGAGGCACTTTCCCCCCCAAGCCTTCTGTTTTCCCAGTCTATAGGAGCCGAGGCTGCAAACACAGTAACAGTGCAGAGAATTCAATGGGAGTGTTTGGCCAATTATAAAGAAACAAAGAACAACAAGAGAATCCCTTTTATTCACCCCACCTCTCTCTCCCTTGTTTAAATGTGACCTTGGCCTCCACTAGCCCCAGGAGTGACCAGGCTGCAGCTGAAATGCAAAGAGAAACAAAACACAAAAAGCTTCATTCTTGGCTTGAGATCCTTAAAGGGCTCAGGAGTTGGATATTTACAGGATGTTAGGGGGCAGTTTTCATCCCAAAGCCCTGGGGATGAAATTTGGGTGAGATTTGAAGCTGATCAGTCTGCTCCAACCCGCCTCAGTCCCAGGCGTCCAGGCGCCCTCGAAGACCGAGGCATGGCCACCTTCATTTTCTCTTTTTATTTTCCCTCCCTCCCTGTCACTGTTTTTTCCTGCTCACTGATTGCCTCTTGCTGGGGAAGGGGAAGGAACTGGAGTGTCCTGACCCTTGTTTGTTTCCTGGCATTTGGGTGGAGTTCCTTCCACCTTCTCTGGAACCTTCTAGAAGGCCACTTGAGCCACTTTAATTGTCCATTCTCTTGGTTTTCTGGCCCCCTCACTGGCTGGCTGCTGTCAGTCTTAGGTGCTGGTCCTCCTCGTCTCCCTGACCACTTGCTATTGGAGTGTCTCCGGACTTGGCTGTCCTCTGTGTGAGCTCATCTAGTATCTTTGTCTTGACCACTTCCAAGTCGGTGACCCTGGGCCCAGACCTTTCCTCCTAACTCCCACCATCTGATGCCAGCATCTCAGTTTAGGGGCCCCCGATGGCAGCGCACACCTTCACGCCCCAGCCCCCAGCCTCCTGCCATCTTCCCATTTCAGTCAGTGGCTGGTCTTCCAGCCACCTGGGCCAAAGAGTCAACCTTGACTCTGCTCTCTGCACTTCCTGCCTGAACCTCTCAGGGAGTTTTATGGCTTCATCTTCAAACTATATCTGGAACCCAACCACATCTCACTATGCCTGCGGTGCCATCACCTCTCACCTGGATTCCTGCATCCGCCTCCTCACTGGCCACCCTGCATTCACCTTTGCTCCGCAGTGAGGTTTTCTCAATAAATATTAGGACTGCCGGCAGCTCACTGTCTGCCTCTGTTCAAAGCCCTGCCAAAGCCTCCATCCCCTAGGAGTCAAAGTCAAGTCATTACCCTGGTCCTTAAGGCCTGTGCCATCACCCCTGATGCCTTTCTGGCTGCGTCCCTGTCCCTTATCTCTTTGCACACTATCCTCCTGACTGTTCCTCAGACATACCGGCACGTCGCCTTAGCTCTTCCCTCTGCCAGAATCCTTTCCCCTGACATGAGCTATTTGGCCTCCTGTATAGGATCTTAGGGGGCAGTTTTCAGACCTCACATGGTCACTTTGACATCCCTCTGTTAATCTTCAGGATCAGTCCTCATCGCCCGTGGTCCGAACCTTCCTCACCATGCTGTGTTTTTCCTGTATCCTTTCTCACCTGCTTAGACACCACGTGATTTATCTGTGTATCCTGCTCACTGCGTGTTGGCTATTTCTCCCCATGAGAATGTTGGGCTGTGAGGGTGGGGACTTTTGTGATGTGTCCCCAAGCACCTAGAATGACGCCCAGTATGTAATCACAGGTTCTCAAATATTTATTAAAAGACAAGCATTGACTCATGGCAGGTTGCCGTCCTTGGCAGGACATGAGGCTTTCTCTCCTCTACTTAATCATGGCCATGGCCTCAGGCTGAGCTGCCACCATCTCTGGTCAGCAGCTGTTGGAGCTTCTTTGTGGGGCTGTCTGCTCTGCCTATTCATGCTATCTGTTCATTTCTCCCCACCAAAGCCAGAGAGCTCTTTTAAAAATGTAAATTGGATGATTTCACAAAGCTGAATACAATCTTTCTGTGTTTGGCATCAAACTGATCTGCCCCGATGGCCTGTAAGTTCCTTCTTCATGGGTCTCTGCCATCCTCACTTCTCAGCATTCTCAGCTCACAGGTCTTCCTTTCCCTCTAATTCATCACATTCTTCTGATCTCAGAGCCTTTGCACATGCTCTTCCTGCTGCCTGGACTGCCTTTCCCCCTGGCTCCTATGCTTGACTCCTCTTTTATGCTTCAGTTCAAATGTAACCTCTTAAAGAAGATACCCTCTGACCACCAGCCCCTCCCAATGGACAGCTGCCCTCCACCTTCACTGACTGCTCCATCTGTGTTATAACCATTCTGTGTTATTCCCTTCTGAGCTCTATCATTCTCTGAAATTATCTGTTCACTTGCTTGAGGTTCCATGAGGTTCCATGAGGTTTCTGCCTTGTTCATGACTATATTCTACAGGTGGAGACCCTTGTTCAGGGTAGAGAGCTGCCCAGGGTGGAAGCCTGGACTGAGGCGGGGAGAGGTTCCTAGGGAGGTCCTCAAAAGTATGGATTTGGGAGACAGCTTCTTGGGTTCAATACTGGCTCTTGCACTTCCTGTCCGTGGTTGGCAGTGAGTGACACTACTTTGTTAGGCTTCCGTTTCCCCAGGCCTACCTATCTACCTTCCCCAGGTAGGTCATATGCCCCAGGGAGCTCCCAGAAGCCTGCGTCCCTGGGGTGCATCCACAGGTCGATCTAGGCCCTTAGTCTTAAACACTCCATGTAGGTTCAGTGACTTCTCTCTGATTCCAGTGCTGGGTGTGTCCCTTGTCTGAGCGATGGTGTCTTTTGATTGACCTCTTTCCTACCTCCAGGCTAAGTGGCCGGGAGGAAAGGATCCAGGAGTACAAAGATGCCATTGAGGCTGTCTATGGAGGTGGGTCAGGACAGCACCAGTTTTGGCAGAGGGGCTGCAGGAAGTGCAGAAGCTGATTCTGAGACCACTTCCTCTCCCTCCAGGAGGGAGCAAAGGAGCCTCAGGAGCCTCAGGCTGGTGTCTTGGTCCCATCTGGCACCTTGGATTGGGATGGGGCTGGAGTGTCTCCCTCCCTGCTGCAGTTAATTCATTATTTAAAGTGGAACCATTTGTGTCATCCTTTTCCTCAACAGCAGAAACTGGGTGAGGCTAAACTGGGAGACTGAGGGTTTGGGTAGGATTACCGGCTGGTGATTTTACTTTGTACAGGAATATTTGTGGTGTGGCCCATGTACATTTATTTATGCAAAATAGTCTATGTGCACTAAATTAAAATAAATAATAAGGGCAGCGCCTGTGGCTCAGTGGGTAGGGTGCCGGCTCCATATACTGAGGGTGGCAAGTTTGAACCTGGCCCTGGCCAGCTAAAACAGCAATGAGAATTGAAACAAAAAATAGACGGGTGTTGTGGCAGGTGCCTGTAGTCCCAGCTACTCAGGAGGCTGAGGCAAGAGAATCACTTAAGCCCAAGAGTTGGGGATTGCTGTGATCTGTGACGCTACGGCACTCTACTGAGGGCAACAAAGTGAGACTCTGTCTCAAAAAATAATTAAATAAATAATAAGGAAAATAGCAATTCCGACCCCAGGTAGACTTGGTTAGTGTCGGCGCAGGGAAGAGTGCATGGTGGAGGGGGTTCTTGTGATCCTGGTGTTCCCTCATGGGTCTCAGGATGGAGTGTCTGGCCAGGCTGAATGCAATCCTAGAATTAGAGATTCATACTGTTTGGTATGCATGCTCCATTCTCACCTTCCACAGCTCCATCTGAGGCTTAGGAAATAAATGGCCATCTCTACCATGGGAGGGAAAAATTCCTCAGGAGGAAGGTTCCCTTTGGAACCTTCCTGAGGGAGGGTGAAGGGAAATTAGAGAATTTTCCTAAAGACTGGGAAAAGTTTTGGAGGGAATGCTCATTGGCTGTGATTGGCCAGGCTTGGATTACGTGTGCTGCCCTGGGCCAATCACTGTGGCTTAAGAAATGGACTGTTCTGATTGGTCAGGCTAGGGTTTAGAGTTGGGGAAGGAGGTTGTTCTTCCTGAAACCACTCAGGTAGAAATGGGGTGGTGCCCTAAAGTAAAAAGGAGGGGCTGTTAGCAGCAGAAGAAAAAGTTGGTGGGCACCAAAAACGTCGCTGGGCCCTTTTTCCCCCAGGTAGTTCCCACATTTCCTCCCCACATTGCCTCACATAGTCATTTGCAGTGTTCAAAGACTATTTTGTTCAGTGTATATCCAAGACCTCCAGGTAGTTTATCAGTTAATTGTTTTTATCAGAGAAAGTTTAATAAGTTCTCAGATTGTTAAACCTGGAACTACTTGGGTTTCACTTAGTTCCATCTTTTATTTTTCCCTTGGGGAAACCAAAACTTGGAGGGAGCGGGGCCACAGAGATGGTTAGCAGCAAATCCTGACAGGGTAGACTGTTCCAAGCTAGCTGGGGATATGGGATGCTGGGGCAGAAAATCCACAGGGTCCCATCCACAGTGCTGTATGCCCACCTCCTTTTATAAAGTGGGAGAGATGTCAGGGCTGGGGTGTGCCAAAGTTCGGGTTTTGTCCACCTCAGGCAGGAGGCTCTGGGGGTGTGTACCGGGCAGGGAAGGGAGAGATTTGAGCCCAGGAATCAGTGGCCAGCATTTGGGAGTCATCTGGAATCCCAACCACAGATATATTATGTAATGTGTCCAGCACACACTTTGGCACACTGCCAGATGGCTCACCCTTGCCCCAAACCCTAGGGCACACACTTCTTTACCTGGGACAATGTGGAGGCTGCAGCCCCCGCTTGGTGTGTGTGGGAGGAGCCCACCAGGACTGCCAGGCCCTGCCACCTCTTGGAACATCCCTTTATGAGCTAAGAGTGCTCCCAGTCCCTGGATGAGCTGGTATGGGGCAGAGTGCACCGTGGGCAGTTGGAAGGTGGATGGTTCTGGCATGTCACAGTCTGGGTCGGTCATGGGTTCCCCAGTCCCTAGCCTTCTCTCCAGCTCTCGATAGGGCTTAAGCATCCAGGAACTTAGGTGGATTTGAGCATATAGACTCTGGAGAAAGGTAACCCAGGTTTGAATCCTGACAACTGACTTAATCCCTGAGCCCTTTCTCCTCTTGCGTAAAATTGACTTAATAAAAGTAAATCCTACATAAGGCCTTTGTGAAGGTGGAAGAGTGGGCACATGGCACTTAGAATAACAGCCTGGCAGGTGTTACATAAGTGTTTGCTGTTTCCAACATCTTATCCTGGTAGACAGAGACGTATAGAAGGATCAGTCTGTCGTCATTTTGCCAAAACAGGACCGCACTATGCATGCTTTCCTGTGCCCTGCATTTCTTACTCCACTGTGGTTTGTTCAGATTGTCCCGGGCACCCGGGATTATCTGGTGATTATCACGCCCTGATTCTCGATGACTGTAAATTCTGTGTTGCGGATGCACTGCCGTTTGCTCAGCTCTTCCCACAAAGGGAGCTTTCAAACTTGCAAAATAATCTGCAAAGCAACCCAATGTGTTCTTTTCCCACCCCTACCTTTTATTTTGAAAAATTTGATTTTAGCAAATTGCAAGAACAATGTAGTTTGCTGCATATATGGCTCCCTCTCTCCCTCCCTCTTCTCTCTTTTGTTGCTGAACCTTTCAGAGAGTCATTTGGAAACATCATGACATCTCACTCACAATACAACAGCATGTGTCCGCTGTAAGGACAAGGACTTCCTTCTCTGTGACTGCAGATGGGTCCCACTCAGGAAAGCCATGATGATCCACTCTGTTAAGCTGACACGCAGTCTGCGGTCAGAGTTCCTTATGGTCCCACTAACACTCCTCATTGCACTCTTTTTGTTTTAAATGTTTAAATCCAAAGTCACGTTTTGTTCTTATTGCCTTGTCCGCTTTTCCTACTTAATCTACACCACTCCTCCCTCCTTTTTCTTTTTGCTGAGTCTTTCATGACACTGGTGTTTGTGAAGGGGCCGGGCCAGTTTTTTTTTCTTTTCTTTCTTTTTTTAAATTTTGAATGTCTATGCTAATCTTTTATTACTCCAGTTTTAGTATATGTACTGCCAGACTGAGCACAGGGCAGTTCTCTTGGCAGGGTGTTCCTCGATGTGGATTTGTGTGGCTGCTTTTTCAAGAGTGCACGTGTTCTTCCCAAGGCCCCACACAAAAACCTCCTTGTATGAATGAGAAGGGAGCAGAGCTCTCTTTGATGAGCTGCGTGGGGAGTGGGTGGCTGGACTCCCTCCATGCTAGCCTGTTAGCCCTCCCCCACAGTGGGTCAAGACCCCATGGCCAATTTGAACCCCCTGGATTGGCAGAAGCCTGTGATTCCGCCTAGCCCCTCCCCCCCACCTGCTTCCTAATTTTCCTGCCTCTGATTCCTTGGCTTTGAGTAAAGATGTGCTGATCCTTCTAACGGCCCTTGACCAGCCTATGTCTACCCTGGTGCTATCATGTGGGAAGAGATGGCAGATCCAATGTCTACCTTGTCCCCTGGACAGAAAGGTCGTGGGGGCTCTGTGTGCCAGGGCCAGTCAAGGGAAGATGGGAGGCTAGATGGGGTGGCACATGGGGCTTCTGCCCTCTCACCTACCCTGACCTGGTGCCTGTGAGCCCTACAGAAATTCTTGTGCCAGATCACCCTGGCCCCATCTGGCCTCCTGGCAGTGGGGTGGAGGTCATGCTGGCTTTACTCGGCTCAGAGCCGATTGCAGCCGGGATGCCTTGGCAGCTTCAGGATTTGCAGAGTCTCACCAGTCCTTGGGATTTCCTTCCCCTGTCTGTTCCCAGGCTCTCTGGACTCCACCTGCTGCAACCTCTGGCTTTGCCCTTTCTACTCAAAGTCTTTGGTTTCTTTTTATTGTGAAATGTTGCCCATTTTGTGGGAAATGCACAAGCTCCTGCAGAGGAAAGCATGCTTGTTTCAGCCTGCTTTGCCTTCTATAGTGTCACCCTCATGCATGTCCCCAAACACTGGTCTCATTTGAACATCACTTCATTTGGTCTCATTTGAACGTCACTTGAGTGTAAACACACTCTCTGCCTTTTCACTTTGTTCTTGCTGTATCTGCTTCACACCATGTTTGTGAAATTTAGTCGTGTTGTTGCAATAAGCTACGCCTCATTTTCACAGCTGCATAATATTCTACAAGGATGTCACAGTTAACCCATCTTATTCCTGACAGCTGTGTATCCGGTTCTGGGTTACAAACACTCTTGTGCCCTTGCATTCAAGGAACACTTGGATGAGTCACCCTTGGGCCCGCCAGGCAGATTAGGGTGGCTGGTCATGGTGTGAGTATCTTCACCTTTACTGGGAAGTCCCAAACCACTGTCCAGAGTGGGTACAGTGGGTTTCCACTCCCATCATTTGTTTATTTAGTAATTTATTGAGGTGAAATTCACATAAAATAAAATTAACCATTCTAAATCCAGTGGTATCTAGGACATTCACACTGTTAGGCAACTGCCTCTAAAGTATAGGGTGTCCCAATAGTCGACACACATAGTAGCTATGATTTCCTATTTTCTCTATGCATAGTGACTTTTGGGGTTTTGGGACACCCTATAGAACTGCCCATTCTCCTTTCCTCCCAGCTCCCCAGGCCTTGGCAAACACCTGATAGGATGTGCCTGTTCTAGGTGGTTCTTATAAATGGAATCCTGTAGTGTGTGTCCTTTTGGGTCTGGCTTTTGCCACTAGTATAATGTTTCTCAGACCTTCATTCCTTCTCATGGCTGAGTGGCTTTCCATGGTATAGATGGACATGTTTGTTTATCCAGTCATCCACTGAAGGGCATCTGGGCTATTGGCTGTTGGGAGCAGAAGCTCCATGGATATGCGTGTATGTGCGCTGCAGCCCCTGCATGCCCTGAACTTGTCACCTGTGTGGCTGTGTCTTTAGACCTGAGGATGTCCTTGTACCACCTGCAGTGCTAGGAGTCTATGTAGGGAGCAGCGACTGGGAACTCAGGTCCCAGAGGTGGTGCACATGGGTCCAGATCTGCCTCTGACTCCTGCCAGCTGTGTGACCTTGGACAGTTTCTTCACGTTTCTGGGCTTTGGGAGATATGTGGGTCTGTTCCTGCTGCCATCACAAAAGGCCACACACTGGGAAGCTCCTCTGGAGGCCTCTCCTCTGGACGGGCAGACAGCTGCTTCTCCCTGTGGGCATGCCTCCCCAGGGTCTCTCTGAGTGTCCTAATCTCTTCTTACAGGGACACCCAGCCAGATTGGATTAGATTGTCCTAATGCCCTCATTTCAGCTTAATCACCTCTTTAAAGGCCCCATCTCCAATATTGTCCCATTCTCAGGCACCAGGTGTTAGGGCTTCAACATGTGGATTTGGGGGAGACACTATAGTAGTAGGACATCTGTAAACTGGGCTAAACCATACCTTCCTATGGGATCAATGTAGGGACCGTGGGAGCTGGAGGGGCACAGGGAGGTCCTCCACACCTGGGCTGTTCATGTTTGGGGGGTTACATCTCCACACCTGCATAATTGCTCCTCGCCTGCTGGTATTTCTCATGCTGGTCCGTGTGAAGTCTATCTGTGCTGCCATGTGTGTTTCAGGCTCATGGCTTTTTGCTGCTGCCCAGACTCCCTAGTTAATGTCCATCCCATTTTATTTACACCTTAGTGACAGGTACCTTGCTTTTGTCTAATTCTTGCCCCCACAAACAGCAAACATTCTGGAACCTACTGCTTTGAACTTCTCCAGAATTTTCTAGGGATGTGGGCTGAGCATGGTGGCTCGTGCCTATAATTCTAGCACTTTGAGAGGCTGAGCTGCGAGAATCACTTGATGCCAGGAGTTCAAGACAAGCCTGGGCAACATAGCAAGACCCCATCTCTAGAAAAAATTAAAAAATTAGAGGGGCATAGTGGCCAGCTCCTGTAGTCCCACCGACATGGGAGGCTTAGTCAGGAGGATTGCTTGAGCCCAGAAGTTCAAGGCTGATGTGAGCTGTGATGGCTCCATTGCATTCTAGCTGGGGAAACAAAGCAAGATCCTGTCTCCAAAAAAATTTATTTTTTCTGGGGATGTGCTGGGAGTGGACTTGACATAGGACAACAGGGAAGCCAGTTTCACTAAATTTGCCTTCCAGCCGGCTGTTGCTGTCTACCCTCCAGTCTTTCACATTCTCTTTAGTGCTTGACACAATCCTGCCTTCTAGAATGTCAGCAGGCCCAGGGGGTATGCATCTCTGAGTTGTCAATTTAATTCTTGTTCCTTTTGGAATTTGGCAGGTGGGGCTCTGAGGCACCCGGAGTGAGAGTCACACAGCAGACTAGGGCTAGACCTTAGGCTTGTTTTTTTCAGAAATTGGTGGCCCCAGAGAGTGAGGTCTGATGTAGGAAGAGACAGGGCTTTTCCTGTGGGTTGAGAAGGCCCAGGGTGAGAGGGCAGCTCTTATGGAGGATGGGGAGAGGGTGTGGGTCCCTTCCTTGCTGCCTCCCTATGGCAGGAATCCAGCTTAGGCGTCCCCTCTGCCAGTGACCTGCTTGTGGTCTCCCTTGGGGTGTGACCTTGTATGTGTGTGTCAGTGTCAGGGCTGCATAACGAAACTGGGCAACTTAAGCAGCAAAAACTCATTTTCTCAGTTCTGGAGGCCACAGGGTCGGTTCCTTCTAGAGGCTCTGAGGGCGAGTCTGTCCCAGGTCCCCCTCCCAGCTTCTGTTGGTGGCCGGCACCATGGTGTTCCTCCGCCTCCAGACTCAGCACTCCCACCTCGGCCTGTCTTCACATGACATCTTCACATGTCTTCTCTTTTTCTTCTAAACCTCAAGATTTCATCTTGAAATTCTCAGTAACATCTGTAAGTAGATGTTACTTTATTCCAAGTAAAGTCAGATTCTGAGGTTCCAGGTGGGCATAAACTTTGGGTGGTGGACACTCTTCAAGCCAGTCCGTCATGTGTGGGTGTCCAATCCTTGGACCTGCAGAACTCTGCATTCAAATCCAGATGTCACTACTTGGGTTCTGTGGGAACTCACTTTTCTCCTGAAAGCTGGTTTCCTCCTATGCAAATAGGGCCAATTTCCTCTGTGCTCCGAATCTGGAGGTCAAGTGGACCACAGCAGCTGTCAGGGTCATGTGACTCAAGACTGGGTGGGTGTGTTCAGCGCAGCCCCAGCTGTCATTAAAAATAAGATATGGAAAGTCGGCTTGGCGCCTGTAGCACGGTGGTTACAGCGCCAGCCACATATACCGAGGCCGGCAGGTTCGAACCCAGCCCAGGCCAGCTAAACAACAATGACACCTGCAACAAAAAATAGCTGGATCTTGTGGCAGTGCCTGTAGTCCCAGCTGCTTGGGAGGCTGAGGCAAGAGAATCACTTGAACCCAATATTTGAGATTGCTGTGAGCTGTGACACCAGGGCACTCTACCGAGGGTGACATAGTGAGACTATCTAAAAAAAAAGAAGAAGATAAGGAAAGTAAAATAGGAATCTGATCACATGAGTTGAGAGTGGACAAAGAGGAGTCAACCCCCTGGCGAGGCACATGAGCCTGCCCGATTCCCCCAGTGGTCAATGATCTAGAAGTAACTTGGGTTAATAGTTCCTGGTAGTTCCTACCTGGGGAGAAAAAATGTTTGTGTCCACAGAGGGGACCCACTCGCACTTCCTCCCTGTCCCGTGCACTCAGACCACACAGCACACGCTCCTACGCCTTTCTGCCTCTTGCATGGGGCACCCAACTGGGTCTGGGCATCTCTGCTTCAGCCATAGACTTCATCCTCATCTCGACATTGGGCCTTCTCCCTGTGGCTTTGTTAACACTGTAAAGGGCAGGGCGCTGCTTCCCAGTGGCCAGAGCAGCAAAGAGGGGTGTGAACAGTTGGGAAGCCCACCTCTGGGACATCAGGGTCCACTCCAGAAAAATGTGGAATGTGCCAGAAACCTGCAGGTCTTCCAGAGCTTTCTCAGGGAGTGCGTTAGTTTCCTAGGGCTGCCATAACAAATTACCACCAACTTGGTGGCTTAAAACCACAGACATGAAGTTTCTCACAGTTCTGGAGGCCAGAAGTGTAACACCGAGGGGTCTGGAGGAGGACCTTTCCTGCTCTGGCATTCCTTGGCTGTGTCCAATCTCTGCTTTTGCCTTTGTGTGGCCTCCTCTGTGTCTTCTCTAACAAGACATTTGTTCTTGGATTTAGGGCCCACTCCAATCCAGGGTGATTTTATCTTGATACCCTTAACATTTACAAAAAAGACTCTTTCTCTTAGAAGGTCACATCCTTGGTTTCTGAGTGGACATATCTTTTGGGGAGCCACCGTTCAACCAGTTATAGGAGGGATGGTGCTAACAACAATAGCTGACACCAATTGAACACTTGCTGTGTGCCAGACAATACTCAGGCTCAGAGAGGTTTAGGTACCTACCCAAGGTCACACAGCTGGAGGTAGAAATAGAGCCTTGAACAGAATCTATGCTCCCCACTGGCATCCATAGGTCATACCTGGCAGCCCAGAGGCCTAGGCCTGGCTGGAGATGTGCTTTGTTTGGCCCTGTCCCGAGAGGTGGGGAGCAGGAGATGGGTGATGGTGATGCTGGCAGGAGCTGTGGCCATGGCTGTGAGGTGGGAGGCTTTCCTTGGTGTGGGCAACCTTGCTGTCCTCTCCTGCAAGATGCCAAGGTTAGGGTTGACGTGGCTGACCTCCACTCTCCTCCAGCTCTAACAGCTGTGCTGTGTAGCCTGGGTGTACAGATAAGTGTGGTGAGGCTGTCAGCGGTCACACCATCGTGTCCTTAGTGGGAAAAGGAGGAGGGACCCGGATCCAGATGATGGGGTCAGGGACAGGACCCTGGGTAGATGTGTGCTGTCCTTCATCTGGGGGTGTGTGGGGCCAGGGTTCCTTGAGTCCTCTCTGTGGTGACAGATAAGATCACAGGCAGCCTTGCATTTCAGCCACATTTTCAACTTTCCTGGGGTTCTCTTAGTTTGTGTTCAGGTGCCTGCTTGGGGGACAGTGATGAGCACTGGCCCACTGGGGGTGGGCTGCTTACTTCCAGGAGTGATACTGGGTACGTGGCATTCATGACAATCTCTTTGGGTGTATCTTCCCTTTTCTACATAGGGGCCAAACCCCGGGGGAGTCGTCTCTGGGCAGCTGTTTATGAGCCTGTTGAGTGGGGCAGATAGGACTGGAGCCAGGTACTAGGACAGGGAGGGAGGCCCAGGGCCCACGTGGTGGGCAGGTTGTCTACCTGGTGAGCACAGACCTCAGGAGGCACAGGCCAAGGATAAGCAGATAAGCCCTTGTACAGGGGAGCTTGGGTAGTGGCAAAAACTCGGGAGGGGACAAGACAGGTGAGTTGACATTGAGTGACTACTAGATGGGGACCTTGGGGGATGAGGTGGCCGAGAGGGCCTTTCCAAGGAGGGGTAGGGTATGGAAACAGCATGCCAGGCAGAGGGCACTCTAAGGGCAAAGGCCTGGGGATGGGAAGGGCCTGCTGTGTTGCAGGCGGGGCTTAGAGGGAAGCAAAGGGAAACAAGAGAGAGGGGGAAGCAGGGAGGGGCCTTGCAGCAACCCTGGAGGAGTGAGGGTTTGGTTTTGGTTCCTTGGAGGGCTCTGAGCAGAGAAGAGCCTTGTCCCACTCAGTCTCAAAGAGTTCCCCGGCTGCTACGGGGAGAGACAGTGTCAACGCCTTGGGGGGCATGCAGGGAGGCTGGTAGGGGCATGAGGGGAGGCTGGAGGGAGGCAGAGGGCCAGGGTGAGGCAGTGAATATGGAAAGAAGGGGCAGATTTGAGACTCATTTTGAAACAAGATTTGCTGGAGACCTGGGTTGGAGGGAAGGGGAGTCCAGGAGGGCTCCTGGTTTGAGGAACTTGGCGGGCAGGGGGTTTGGGGCTACAGTCCAGAGCAGATGCAGAGTGTGCGCCTTAAATCTGGTCTTTGGAATGTGGCAGGACAAGACATCTACAAAACTCCAAACAATCCCATTGAAAAACAGGCCGTAGACTTGAAGAGACAGATACTCAGATGGCCAACAGTGTTGTGGACTGTGGCCATTAAGGAAATGAAAATCTTGGACGCCTCACCTCACATCCGGTGTGGTGGCCACTATCACAGAACCGGGAAACAACAGGTAGCAGTGAGGACATGGGGAAACCGGAACCTGTGTGCACCGCTGGCTGGAGGGTGAAATGGTGTAGCCTCTTTGGAAGACAGGATGGAGCGTCCTCAAAAACGTGAACATAGAATTGCCATACAGCGCAGCAGTTGCACTTGTGGGTATAAACCATGAAATAATGAAGGCAGGGTCTTGAAGAGATATCTGTGAACCTGCACTCCCAGCGTCACCATTCAGGACACCCAAGCGCTCATGGCCTGGTGCATGGGTGAACAGTTAACGTGCATGTCATGGAGCATTCTTCAGCCTTAAAAGGGAGGGAAATTATGACACGGGCTACAAATACTGTGTGATTCTATTTATGTGAGCTACTAGAGTAGTCAGACTCATCAAGACAGACAGTAGCTTGGCAGGTGCAGGGGCTGGCAGAGGAATGAGGAGTTATTATTTAATGGTGCACCCAGGAGGGCTTTAGTT
The DNA here is from genome assembly GCA_963574355.1 of Loris lydekkerianus. Taxonomy (NCBI): domain Eukaryota; kingdom Metazoa; phylum Chordata; class Mammalia; order Primates; family Lorisidae; genus Loris; species Loris lydekkerianus. The sequence continues at coordinate 19,497 of CAUYPK010058692.1, read as the reverse complement.
GGGTGAGATGAAAAGAGTCCTGGGGATGGATGGTGGTGACAGTCAGACAACACTGCAAATGTACTTAATGCCACTGAACTACATTTAAAAATGTTAAGCTGGCAAATTTTATGTTATATGCTTTCTACCCCAATTAAAATTAAAAACAACAACAAAAAACAATTGTGCTGGGGTTTAACTTGACTGAGAGAGTTGGTACCCGCCGCTTTGGTTGCATGCAATGGGCTGTTGGTTTGCACACAGTAGAGCAGGTGGCCCAGCCTGTTGGCCATGGGCAAATTCCAAGGTGTCAAGCCATTTGCAAAACACTTAGCCTTTGAAGGAGGCAGCCCTGAGCTTCTGACTCCTCCGGGCAGGAACCAGTGTTGCTCCATTTCATAAGACCTTGGCCAGCTTCACAATGTATTCTTGGGCTAGTACCAGCACTGAGCTGAGGAAGGTTCACTTAGCAGTGGTCCTGCTAGGCACATTTATAGCCCAGTGCCTGCTTCAGAACAGACTGTGTCCTGAGTCATTGCATTCTCTCTGCCCTGGCACTGGGGAGGACAGGAGACGTGTCTCCATGAGGCTGAGCCTGGGACTGAGCTGGGAGGGGCTGAATGAGCAGGAGGACTGAGTTTCTGGCCTCACACTTGAAGCTGGCCTGGCAGGAGACTGCCCTTCCTGGATTTCCACATGGCTAGGGCAAAGGGTTGGCAAGCTTTGCCAAGGAATAGATAGTAAATATTTTCAGCTCTGTAGGCCGTGGGGGTTGTGTCTCAACTACTCAGCTGTGTCGCTGTGGTGCTGAGACGCTGGCCTGGCCATGCAGCAGCACGGCCATTTACAGATGAATCGTGTCTATGGCATTTATAGACACAAATGTGAATTTCATACCATTTTTATGTGTGGCAAAATGGTGTTTTTCTTTCCATTTTTGAACTCTTTAAAAATGTAGAACTGTTGTTAGCTTCTGGGGTAAATAGAAACAGGTGTCAGCCTGGATTTGGCCCATGGGCCATAGTTGGCTGAATCCTCTCCGAGAGTAGAGAGGAATTGTGTTCAGCCTGCCTTGCTGAAGTTGAGATGTTTAAAAGAAGGATTATCTTCTGCTTGACTCAGGAGAAAGTAGAGCTGGAATCAACCCTGGTGTAGTCTGTGCTTGCCCCAAAAAACAAGTACAGGTGGGCTGCCCGAAGTTCTCATCGTGGAAGCATAATTGAGGAGTGAGGAGGTTCTTAGCCCTGATTTGGGGGTGGAGAGCGAGATTGTGTTTGATTCACTGTGTATGCCTTCCAACCGTCTCCTCTCCTGTCTGAGATCCTTATTTGTGCTTGTGTGAGCCCCTGCTGGGGTAGGGCACACAGTGGTTAGACTACAGGCTTTGGGTCGAACCTAAGTTCAAGACCCTCTGCCACTGCTGGCTGTGTGCACGTGAGTGTTTTACTGTCCTCGTCCCTTGCCTTCCTCATCTATACAGTGGAATGAATAATAGCTCTTACCTCACGGACAGGTTTAAATGAAAGAAAGCATTGTTTTACAGGGGTATTTTGAGCTGCAAGCAACATAAAATCTGCCTCCAAGGGGCTTATGTAATATAGATGTTTTATTATTATGCTTAATGAGAGATGAGGAGTGGTAGGTGTTTCCACATTTGGTCAGGAGTTCAATACCATCAGGGCACTGGCTTGGTGTCTGTGTGGCTCTCGTGGCCTGGCTGTCACGGTCTCATGATGCCCATCACAACACCGGACTTCATGCAGTCACATTATTTAAAGCCAGAAGGGAGGAATAGTGCAGTAGGAGGGCTCTGCTGAGGTCTTCATCTTTTATTGGGAGAAGAATTTTCTCCAGAAGCCTCCAACAGACTTTCCTTTCCCTCTCATTGGGTAGAACAGGGTTACAGGCTTCCACGGACTAGAGTCTGGGCCTACCTTCCATGAGATTTAGGGCTTCTACCAACTTAGGGTTTTCTTAGTAGGGAATGCAGATGGCCTTCGGGTGGGCAGCAACACTGTCCACTGGCCACAAGTGTCAAATACTCATTTGGTGTGGAATGTGGAATTTTCACAAATGAACATACCCAAGTAACCAGCACCCACCTCTAGAAACAACAGCCCTCCAGAATCCCCCTATGTCCCCTGGAGTCAGTACCCCACCACCCAGGGTAACCACTACCCTAACTTCTCACAGCATAGATAAGCTTCAACTAAACGAACCGATTTCTTGTGCTTTATCAAATGAAGCCACATGGCAAGTACTCTCGCGTCTGGCCTCTTTAAGCTCAACTCAGAGACGCAGCCACGTTGTATCCTGAGGTCCTTTCTCATTGCTGTGAGGTGTTGTATCGTGTGAACACATCACCACACAAACTGGTTACTCCTCAGTGCTTTCCGGTTCAGGCTGCTGGGGAGCCTATACAAGTCTTCATGTGCACACAAGTTTTCATTGTTCTTGAGTAATAGCCGGGAGTGGGTGACTGGGTTGTAGGGTTCGTGCATTCAGCTTTAGGAGATGTTGCTCAACAGTGCTGCAAAGTGGTTGTGGCTATCGCCGTTCCTGCCAGCGGCATATGAGTGAGTGAATGCCAGTAAGTACGTTTGAGTCGCTTGTGCATTTCTTGTCTCCTTGTCCATTTCCTGCTTGGTTCTCCGAGGGCAGGAATCCTGGTTGATTAACTGCCCCGTGACACTAAGCACCGGCTTTGAGCATATTAGATACTCACACAGAGTTGGAATGAATGAATGAATGGATGCTGAGTTCTTACCTTGTGTGCCTCTAGGACAAGGATTGCAAACTCAGATGCCTGTGAGGTCTACAAAGGAACAACAATGAGTGAAGTGGCCTGGTGAGGGACGGTAAGGAGCAATGGGGCCTGTGGCCAACAGAAGCATAGACCCACGGGAGGCGTGGTTTCAGGATGGCTCCAGCAGGCTGGGGCCACGTGCGGATGCTGGCCCAGCTCTGGCATATCACACCTAGCTTTCAAAAAGAAGCCAGACATCTGGAATTTGTCTGCTGGTTTTAAGATATTATCAATTAATTAAAATATCTTGAAATAACCACGTGATCCAAAATCCAAATCTGGTCCATGGGCCCAGTTTGTGGGGTCTTTCTCAGGGAGACCCAGTTTGTGTTTTAGAAAGGAGCTGGTGGAGAAGATGGTGGTGAGAAATTTCAGGTAATTAAAAAAAGTTATTATTATGAAAAATCCCAAACATGCATAAAAATAGAACAGTATGATAGCTGTGCACTCCTCACCTGCTCAGTGGGCATCAGGTCGTGGTTTCTCTAGTCTGATCTGTATACCCCTAAAGCATCTCTTATACAGTCATGCTCTAGCTTTCCCAGCAGCATCAGCCTCCCCGGGAGGGCTTCCTGGGACGCAGAGGGCCAGGCCCCAGCCCCAATTTTTGAGTCAGCAGGCCATGCTGGTGCTGGTGGCCCAAGGACCACACTTTGAGAACCACTGCTCAAACAGGTAGCTGGTAAACACCACAACCACCACCACCACCACCAAGGCAAAGGGAGCCCCCCAGACACTACCACAACACTGTCATCACACCAAGAACAATTCTATAATTTCATGATGTGCTTAGAAACAGTGAGCTACTCGAATGTTCGGCAGTTCCCTGGAGCCTCCTTGCCCAGAGTGGGAGGCTCAAACTGGGCCTTCGGCCCTTTGCTATCAGGCCCTTTTGGGGGGTCTAAGGAGATCATTAGTGGTCAACACGAAGGACAGGCACTGGTGACATCTGTCTCCTGGGCCCAGCCCAGGCTGGAAGTCTCTGGGAATGTGAGGACCCTGGAGTTTACTGTCCACTCTGGCTGCCTCTGCAGTCCCATCACTTGTCTCATGGCTTTTGAGGCTGCTTTTGGAGAGACCCCTCAGGCTCCTCGGTGTGATGAGCAGGTGGTTCCTGTCGCTTTTCCTCTGTGTGGCTGAGGATGAAGCTGGACAAGCCCTTTTCAGCGTGGGACTCAATTTGTGTTTCCGGACACCCTTGTGTCACCGGCATGTGGTCTCAGAAGTCAGGAGACAGCAAAACACATCTGCAGCCCAGAAGGGGCTGCTGTCCAGATTCCAATTGTAAGAACAAAGGGCTCCCTTCTGGGCCACTTGAAAGCAGTCGCCTGGAGTGTCCTGCTGTGCGCGGAGTATCCCTACCCTGGGTTCTCTTAGGACAGCTCAGGCTGAAATGTAATAGCATTCAAAAAAGGGTAGGGGGAGGGGACAGAGCACCCAGGGTATGGGCTTCTCTTGGGTGGGACCTAGGTCCTTCTTGTTCTAGAGGGGCCTGCCAGGTGGTGAAGACAGGACTGCTAGGGAGAGGAAGGGATGCTCAGGGTCCCAGTGCTGGAGAGTTTCCTGCATGGAGGGGGCTGTAGGGGGAAAGCCCCAGGGCCCCAGAGTGGGTGTGGCAGGCTAAACAGTGGCCACCTAAAGATGCTCACATCCTAATACCTGTGACCTATGAATATGTGACCTTCAGTGGTAATAGGGCCTTTGCAGGTGTGATTGAACTAAGGATCTTGAGATGGGAGATGATCTCAGATTGTGCAGGTGGACCTGATGTGATCACAAGTGTTTGTGAGAGAGGAGGCAAAAGGGTCAGAGAAGCAGATGTGACAACAAAAGCAGAGGTCAGAGTGACGAAGGGACAGGAGCCAGGGGATGCAGGTGGCTTCAAGAAGCTGGCAAGGCTAAGGGATGGATTCTCCTCTTGAGCCTCCAGAAGGAACCGGTCCTGCCAACACCTTGATTTTGGCCCCAACTCAGGGCCTCCAGAACTTTGTAGATTATTATTGGAGGGTCTTTGTTACAGCAGCAATAGGAAGCTAATGCCATGAATGTGCTTCCATTTAAGGCAGGAAAATAACATTACAGTATATTATGGTTTGGGTTTCAACAAAATATTTAAACTTAAAATAATATTATACATTTTAATATACTATACTTTTGAAATTTTCAGTTTTTTTTTTTTTAACGGAGTCCGTTCTCAGGTGATTTTCAGTATTTTTAAAAATTACTTTAATGTTCTGGGAAGAATATATATAGGGTGCACATTTTTGCTTTTGCCTCAAGCTCTAGTGTGATTTGGCAAGGCACTGGCCTGACTATAGCCCTGCGAGATAGAGCCTATTTGTTTTTAAATAACTTTACATTTTTGAACAGTTTTAGATTTCCAGAAAAATTGGGAAGCTAGCAGAGTTCCCATATAATCCAGGCGCAGCTTCCCCTATTGTAACATCTAACACTGTTGCAAGAAAGAAGCAGTGCTGCTATATTAGTGGTAACTGACATCCTTGTAAGATTCAAATTTCCTTAGTTTTTCCTTCATTTCCTTTTTCTGCCCCAGGATCCCACCCAGGTGTTCTACTGCACCTGGTTCTCATGTTTCCTGAGGCTCCTGCTCTGTGACAGCCTCACAGAGTTTCCTGTGTTTGATGGCTGGACAGTTTTGAGGGGTACTGGGCAGGGATTGTGTGGGAGGATCCTCTGCTGGGATTCGCGTGATGTTTTTCTTGTTCTGCTATTCTGGGTTTTGGAAGGAAGAGCATAGAGGCCAAAGACCATTCCCATCACATTATGTGAACATGACCTGTCACTGTAGGTCCTATTTTGAATCTCTTTTTACATACGGGGAAACTGAGGGACAGGGAATTGTATCAGGTCCCTGTTGGTAGATGGAGGATGAGCAGGGAGAGGGCAGAGCTTGTAGGGGGACCCCCAGCAGTCTCCTGGCTGGTCCTCCTGCACAGCAGGCAGAGAGCGTCAGGGTTGTTTGGGGGCTGTTGTGGACTGAGGCTCCCCTTGGAGGTGTGCTGCACATCTGAAGAGCACTCAACCTCCCTATTAAGAAGCTTTTGCTTTCATTTTTTTCCTTTTGAAAATTGAAGTGTAACATACATGCAGGAAAGTATATGATATTGGAGTAGAAGTTGATGAGTTTTTGCATAGGTATTCACACTTGTAATGATCATCTGGACCAAGCGTGGCAGGCTCCTCAGCCCTCCATCCTGAGGCCTCCCTGCCCCCACGTCTATCCCAGGATGACATGTAAGTGGATTCATGTAGCATATCCGCCTATGTGCTGAGCTTCTTGTGTTCAACATTATGCTTGTGTTATCGTGTGTATCAGTTGGCCATCCCCTTTCATGGTTGGGTAGCATTCCGTTGTATGAGTGTCATCATACACATTCACTTTGCCATCCATTCGCTTGTTTCTTGTCATTTGTGTTCTTGTTTCGAGCTATTATGAATAATGCTGATATGAACATTTGTGAACAATCTGTGTGGATATATGTTTTTACTTCTCTGGGGTAAATACCAGGAGTGATATTGCCACATCTTAGGGTAAATGTATGTTCAGCTTTAGTAGAAAAAAATAGTGATTGTACCAATATCTCTTTCCACCAGCAATGTATATATATTTTTTCCTTTAAAGAGCTTCCTTGTTATTGATTGATTGATTGATTGATTGATTGAAACAGTCTCACTTTGTCACCTTTGGTAGAGTGTGGTCATGTTACAGCTCACAGGAACCTCAAACTCTGGAGCTAAAGCCATCCTCTTGCCTCAGCCTCCCAAGTAGCTATGACTACGTAGCCATGTGCTACGATGCCCAGCTAGCTTTTCTATTTTTAGTAGAGAAGGGGTCTTGCTTCTGCTCATGCTGGCTTTATACTCCTGAACTCAAGTAATCCACTTCCCCTTGGCTTCCCAGAGTGCTAGGATTACAGGTGTGAACCACTATGCCTGGCCTGTATGAGTATTCTTTTTTTTTTTTTTTTGTAGAGACAGAGTCTCACTTTACCACCCTCAGTGGAGTGCCGTGACGTCACAAGACTCATAGCAACCTCCAGCTCTTGGGCTTCCACGATTCTCCTGCCTCAGCCTCCAGAGCAGCTGGGACTACAGGCGCCCGCCGCAACACCCGGCTATTTTTTGGTTGCAGTTCGGCCGGGGCTGGGTTTGAACCTGCCACCCTCGGTATATGGGGCGGGCGCCCTACTCACCGAGCCACAGGCACCACCCTGTATGAGTATTCTTGTTGCTCTGCTTCCTCGTCAACATTTGTTATTATCAGTCTTTTTCATTTTAGCCATTCTGGGGTATGGCGTGGGATTGCATTATGAATTAATGGACAGTGCTCTGATGACTAGGCCATCCAAGCCTGGTGGGGTGGTCCAGGAAGTCATAGCCATTCAGTCTCCTATCATTCTGTTCCATTATTCTTTGTGTATGGCTTCCATTCCCAAGCATGCCTCTTGATGCAAAGTGGCTGCTCTAGTCCATCCATCACAACTGTATGTTGGGCAGTAAAAAGGGGGGGGGGGGCCTGTCTATGGATACAAAGGAATTTCTGATATTGGTAACATCAGGAAGGTCAAACAGGGTGATAGATATAGCTTGTTGGGGGAAGGGCTACTTTAGGAAGGATGGACTTTTTGTCCAGTTTGATCACTGGTATAGTCCCCAGCCCTACAACAGAGACTGGCTTGTAGTGGGAGCTCAATAAATACTTTTGAGGAAATGAAGAGTATTCAGGGAAGGTGAGGGAGTCATCTAGGTGGGCATTAGGAGAAAGAATACTCCTACAGGAGCAAACAGGGCGATGTAAAGGCCCTGTGCCAGAAACCTGCCTCAGCAAGGCCAGTGGGATGGGAGCAGAGTGAGTGGGACAGGTGGTAAAGAGAAATTGGAGTGACTGCTGAGGCTAGATTGTGCAAGACCTCATAGGTCACTGTCAGGAGTTTGGATTCTCTTCTGAGACAGATAGCGAGCCACAGGAGGGATTTGAGCAGAATGATATGATCTGACTTAAATCTTAAAAGGATAACTCTAATTCTGTGGGGAGAAAAGACTCTGGGCAAGACCAGAAGCAGGGAGACAGTGGAGAGACTACAGCACCAGTTCAAGCAAGCGCCTGCATGGCTGAGATGGTGTTGGGGAGCAAGAGATGGATTTGAGGGAGGTTCTGAAGGGAGAGCTGCCATGCTTTGCTGATGGATGGATGGGTGCAGGGTGGGAGGGAATGGAAGATTCAAGAAGGACTCCACTGCTTAGCTTGAGCAATTCACCCCTCTGACTTAGCAACATCCATAGGTTTCTTGCAAAAAAAACCCCTTTTCTTTGATTCTTCTTACCTTAGCCCTTCAAAAGTCAAAAAGAATGCAATTAGCCATTTGACTAATACTACTGGCTAATAGATGTTGCACAAAAAAAAAAAAAAAAAAAGTCAAAAGAAGTTGGAATACTAGCCAAGGGTGTGGTGTTCCCAAGTCCCAGGCTCTATCAGCCTGAGTTGCAGCCCTTCTCATATGCATAGGCCCCACAGGGCTGGGGATTCCTGGAGCCCAGGATTCAGGATGTAGCAAGTGACTGGCTGGTTGGTCTGGAGTGGGCAGGGTCTGGTTCTGCCCCAGAATTGGGTCTCATTTGGGCAGATCATGTGGTCAGAGGTGTGTTTCTTTCTGGAGCCTGTTTCCTTTTATTACTGGAGGAGGAATTAGGCGTTGCAATTCAGTGGCCAGGTCAAGTTAATGATTAGTGGGTAAAGCTCCTGTGCAGGTGGCTCAGTAGGGATGGCCCAGGAGAGATATGTGAGGACATAGCCCTAGAACTGGGTACAGAGCCTGGAGCTCTGTCTCTTCTTGCACCTGTGACCTTGGAGAGGTATTTGGTCACAGAGCCTCAGTGTCAGCATCTGTGAAATGGGCCATTGAGAATTTAATGAGGTGAAGTAGGTAGAGGTGTTTTATTACCCGAATAGCATTTTTTTCCATCTTGTCCCCTAGTGTCTCAGGGGTAGGGGCCCCATCTTGTTCATTTTGGGGTCTTTAAATTCCTAGCAAAGCCAGTGTGTGTGTGGGTGATTGTGCAGATTTATCCTGATTAAATCACAGCAGGTTCATTTTAGTTGAGGCAATTCCCTCAGGCTTCGTGGAGGAGGTGGCTCTCAGATGAATGGAGTTTTGGGTTTGGGGCTCAGGGACCTCCTGAGAGCAGGAGAGGATGCAGAGGATGGCAGGAGCAGAGAGCTGAAAATTCATGTATGAAATTTCCATCTTACCCATGGCATGTTTACCAAGCTGTTGTCCCCACCCAAGGTAGGCTACAGATAAGCCAAACTCCCTGTGCATTAAAAAAATTCATTCTTGAGTATGAGCTATTTAAAACATATGCAAAGGAGAGAGCAGCATTCCCATCCTGAGGATATTTCCATGTTACTTGTGTGGTTTCAGGGCTCCTATTTGCTCATTCATTCAGCAGATATTTGCTGGGCTCCTGTGAGGGGCTGACACTGTTTCAGCCCCTGGGAACGTTTTAGTGAGCAAAGCAGAAGCAGAAGAGGATCTTGCCCCTGAGGGTCCGTGATCTAGCAGGGAAGACAGATGAAGAACAATAGACTTAATGAACCGATTATAAAATATGCTGGAAGGCCACAAGTAGCATGGAAAAAATAGCAGGTAGAGGGTTCAAGAATTTTAGGAGTGGATAGAGTGGGCCTTTCTGAGACGGGGGCAGTGACCAAAGATTGCCAAGCGTGAGGGATTTGACTGCAGCTACCCCAGGAAAAACACTACAGGTAGCAGGAACAGTCAGTGCAAAGGCCCTGGGGTAAGAGCGTGGCCACACAGGCCAGGGGCAGCAAGGAAGCCAGTGTGGCTGAACTGGGGAACAGGGATGGTGTCTGGACCTGAGGCCAGAACTGGAGGAGGGGCTTATAGGCCAGTGTTGAGGCAGACATTTCTATATAAATTTTATTTCCAAGAATAAAATATGACAATGGTGATTAAAGCCTTACCCGTCTCACTACACCCCTTGTCCTCTCCTGAGATTGTTGACATGTTAGTATTATTTCCCTGAATGTTTTCCTGTATTTCCACATGGGTTTGTCCTCAGAAGGAATGTTGAGTATTAATATTTTATGTATTTGAAAAATTCATATCAGTATGAACTACATCTTTTTGTAGCTTGCCTTTTCTTCATCTTGAGTGAAGTGTGTGTGTGCGGGGTGTACCTATTTTTTTCTTTTCTTTCTTTTTTTTTTTTTAATGAGAGTCTTGCTCTGTCACCCAGAGTGGAGCATAGTGGTGTCATCATAGTTCACTGCAGCTTTAAAATCCTGGGCTCAAGTGATCCTCCTGCCTCACCCTCCCAAGTAGCAGGGACCACAGATTTGTGCCTGAGTAGTTTTTAAATTTTCCTTCTCCGAGATGAGGTCTCACACTATGTTGCTCAGGCTGGTCTCAAACTCCTGACCTCAAGCAATCCTCTTGCTTCAGCCTCCCAAAGTGCTGGGATTATAGACATGAGCCACTGAGCCTGGACAAAAGTTGTTTATATTTAAGGGTTACAATATGATGTTTTGATATACATATTTACTGCACAGTGAGATGTTTACTGTGGTTCAGAAAATCAGCGTATCTATCTCCTCACATAGTTACCCTTATGTTTTTAGTGGTGAGAGAACCTGAAATCTACTCTCCTAGCAAATTTCTAGTGTACAAATATAGTGTTACTGGACTCTGGCCCTCCTGCTGTGCCTTAGATCCCTAGACTTAGTCACCCTGCCTAACTGCAGCTCTGTGCCCCTGCCCAGTACCTCCCCACCCTGGTGACCATCCTCCCGCTTTCTGCTTCTGTATCTTTGGCTCTTTCAGGATCCCTCATATCTATATCTATAGATAGATTTTTTTTTTTGAGACAGAGTCTCATTATGTCACCCTCAGTAGAGTGCTGTGGCATCACAGCTCACAGCAACCTCTCACTCTTGGGCTTAAGGGATTCTCTTGCTTCAGCCTCCCAAGTACTGGGACTACAGGCGCCCACCACAATGCCTGGCTGTTTTTTTGTTGTAGTTGTCATTGTTGTTGAGCAGGCCCCAGGCTGGGTTCAAACCCGCCAGCCCCAGTGTATGTGGCCAGCACCCTAACTACTGAGCTACGGGTGCCAAACCAAAGTTCCTCATATCTAAAAGGGAGATCCTATAGTATTTGTCTTTTTTGTCCAGATTCTGTTTCTGAGAATCAGTTCCCTCATCTTGCTGCTGCTGTGTGTACGTGGAAGCCCAGTTTATCTTTGGCTGAGGACCTGCTCTGGGCTCTCTGTTTCTTTTTTAAGAGTCAACAGTCCTTTTGGTGGCCTTGTGCACTACATGAGAATCTTTCTAGAGCAAAGTTTTCAAACTCTGGGATGTGATCTGATAGTGGGTTGCAAAGTAATTGGGGTGGATAGGGACCAGCGTTTTTTGTTTGTTTTGAGACAAGATTTACTTTGTCACCTTGGGTAGAGTGCTGTGGTGTTGCTCAAGTGAACCTCCTGCATCACCCTTCCGAGTAGCTAGGACTACAGGAATATGCCACCACGCTGGCTAATTTTTTTTTTTTTTTTTGTACAGACCGGGTATTAGTCTTGCTCAGGCTGGTCTTGAACTCCTGAGCTCCAGGGATCCTCCTGCCTCAGCCTCCTAACATGCTAGGATTACAGGTGTGAGCACCTAGCCAGGACCAGCATTTTAGAAACAGAACTGAATAGAGTAGAATGTCAGAGTAGTGAATAATCAAATCGTAAATTAAGTCATATTAAGTATTCTCTTATGAAGCTTCTGGCAGGTGTGCACTTCAGGGCCCTTGGGTGGGCAGCAGTGTTTGGAAGCAGGTGCTCTGTGCCGGATGCTGAGCGGGGGACTTGCAGACCGCGGGGGGCCTCTGCTCACACTCTGGCCTGGTTAGGAAGCACCCACTGCTCCCCTGCACACACACATGGCTGTCCCTCTTTCCACACATGTTCCCCTGCAGTTGGCTTTCTCGTGTGTCTTAATTTGTGTTCATCTGTTCGATATCTCATTTTAATTTGTAGTTAGTTTTTTTCAATTACAATGAACATTCAGTTAACATAAAATTCACCATTTTAATCGTTTAAAAGTGTGCAATTTAGTGCATTCATGAGATTGTACAATGATTAACATGATGTAGTCCTGGGACATTCTCATCACCCCTTTTTGGAAACTCTGTATCCATGAAGCAGTCCCTCCTTCTCCTCTCCTCCAGGCCCTGGCGACCTCTAATCTGCTTTCCGTCTCTGCGGATTTTCCTATTCTGAACACTTCAAGTAATTATGGAATTATACTGCACATGTCCTTTTGGTCTGGCTTCCTTCTCTTCGCCTGATGTTCGCAAGGTCCCTCTGTGTTGTAGCCTGGGTCAGCCCTTCATGCCTTTTTGCGACTGAATAGTATTCCACTGTATGAGTACCCCGCATCTTATCCAGCCATTTATTTGTTGATAGGCATCTGGGTGGTTCCCAGTTTTTGGCTGCTGTGAATAGTGCTGCTAGGAACGTTCTTGTGCATGTCTTTGTTTGAACACCTGTTTTCAGTTCTTTGGGGCCTACTCCTGGGAGTGGAATTGCTGGGTCTCCCGGTAACTCTGCATTTCATCATTTGAGGGACTGCTGCACGGTTTTCCACAGCAGTGTACCATTTTACATTCCCACCAGCAATGCACGAGGCTTCCAATTCCCGTACCCTTGCCAAAACTTGTCATTTTCCATTAAAAAAAAGAAATTACAGCCATCCTCATGGGTGGGAAGTGGTATTTCATTGCAACTCTGATGTGCACTTCCCTAGTGACCCCAAGCATCTTTTCCTGTGCTTACTGTCCATTTGTATGTCTCCTTTGGAGAAATGTCTATTCAAGTCCTTTCCCATTTGCAGTTAATCTTTTATTTAAACAATTTTATATTATAGTTTCAAATGTTTTTTTTCTCTGAAGTGTAGCACTTATATAGAAAAGCCCACTTATAAAGGAGCAACACCACGAATTTTTCAGAGCGAACAAAGCTCTGAGTGGTGATGGTTGCACAACACCAGCGTCCATCAGGAAACAGAACTTTATCTGTGGAAATACATTAGTCTTACCTGTTCTGGAACTTCAGATATATGGAATCACATAGTCGTATGCTTTTGTCTGCCTTCTTTTGCTCAATATGACTACATTATATTTTATTTACTTATTTATTTATTTTTGAGACAGAGCCTCAAGCTGTCGCCCTGGGTAGAGTGCTGTGGCATCCCAGCTCACAGCAACCTCCAACTTCTAGGCTTAAGCGATTCTCTTGCCTCAGCCTCCCAAGTAGCTGGGACTACAGGCGCCCGCCACAACACCCAGCTATTTTTTGGTTGCAGCCGTCATGCTGTTTGGCAGGCCCAGGCTGGATTCAAACCCGCCAGCTCTGGTGTATGTGGCTGGTGCCTTAGCCGCCTGAGCTATAGGTGCTGAGCCTACATTATATTTTAAAGGTAGTAATGATACTACCTTATCTTTTTTGTTTTTTTCTTTAACCCCAAATATTCTGGAGATTGTTCCGTAGTAGTAGATAATAGCATGTCATAGATGTTTATTTATTTATTTAATAAAATCACCTCTACTGAGGTGTATTTTATTTACAATGAAGTGCACACACGTGAAATGTGTCATTTGATGAGTTATGGCAGCTTGGCAAACTGTTCAAGAGCTATTCTTGAACTTCAGAATAGTTCAAACTGGAAGCAACTCAAAAGTCCATCAGCAGATGAGTGGAACTAACTAGAATCCTGGAATCCAGTCCACACCCTCGTGGAACACTAATCATCCAAAAAGAGGATGAATCTCAAAAACATTAAATGGAGCAAAAGAAGCCGGCACAAAACAAAATGGGTTGAAAGAAGCCACATGTGGCATGGCCTTTTGGGTCTCTGCTTATTTTTAAGAAATAGAGCTTTATTAACACATTTGAAGACTTGTATGAGTCCGTTTTTCTAAAAAGTCCAGAATAAGCAAATCAATAGAGACAGAAAGTAGATTAATGATTACCCAGGTCTGGGGGAGAAATGGGGAGTGACCGTCATGGGTCCGAGGTTTTGTTTTGGGATGAAATGTCCTGGAATAGATAGTGGTGATGGTTGCACAACTCTGCGAATATACTAAAAATCATTGAATTGTGTGGTCTAGAAATCATATCAGAATAAAACTGTCAAAAATGTTAGCGTGATCTTCTCAGGGTTCATTCATGACGTTTGTCCTTTTAAAGTGTGTAATTTGGGGCTGAGCATGGTGGCTCATGCCTGTAATCCCAGCTCTCTGGGAGGCTAAGTGGAACTGGCAAGTTTGAGACCAGCCTGAGCTAGAGTGAGACCCTGCCTCCAAACATAGCTGGGTGTTGTGGCAGGTGCCTATAATACCAGCTACTCGGGAGGCTGAGGCAAGAGAATCACTGGAGCCCAAGAGTTTGAGATTTCTGTGAGCTATGATGCCACAGCATTCTACCAAGGGTGACGAAGAGAGACTCTGTCTCAAAAAAAAAAAGTGTGTAATTTGATGAGTTTTATTGAATGTATACATCTCACCTGTGTGGTAACCAAAATCAAGATACAGGACATTTTCATCAGCCCAATCTGTCTCCTAGCACTGGTTAATGTCAGCCCCCTCCCCCTGCCCCAGTCCCTGGGCAGCCCCTGGTCTGGCCTTTGGCTCCAGAGTTGTCCATTTTTCAGATGTCATATAAAGGGAATATAAACTGTGTATTACAGTTTTTTGTGTCTGGTAACACTTCTGAAGTTCATCCATATTGTGGCATTTATTGGTCCTTGGTTCCTTTTTATTACTGAGTATCATTCAGTTTATCTGTTGATGGATATCACACATCATCGCTTTCAAAACATATTTGTTATCAGTGGACATTCAGGCCAGTCATGCTCCTAAGGATTTCTCAGCTTAGCACAGGCTGTGCCCTTTGCCCGGCAAAGGACACAGCCTGTGCTGTGTCCTTTTCTTGGCAAAGCCCAGCTCCTTTTTTAAACACCCAGCTCAGCTGTCACCTCCTCTGGGCAGCCTTCCTAGCTATCCAGGAATGGGCTTGAAAGGGTCTGCTTGGATGGAAGGAAGTGTTGTCCAACAAGGGCTCACCTTGGCACTCTCTCCCAACTTTGTGTTCCAGGGTCAGGATCTTTGACCTTGGGCCGGGGGTGTGGGGACAGATTCACAGAATCAGCTATGTTAGGCGAAAGGCCATGAGCTGAGTTGCTAGCGCCGTTATCTAATCAGCTGCCTGGTCCAGATGCCTGTGGTCTAGTGTGACTGGGAAAAAGCTATCCTGCCCGTCAAAAGCAGGGCAAAGTCTGTCCCTTACCCAGCATAGAGGTGGGGCAGAGGAGGAAGGGTCACTTCATGCCAGGTGACCTCACAGCTGACCCTCCAGATGCCCCGGGATCTGCCAGACCCTGTTCTAAGCACAGTGGCCCATGAGCTGGACGTTGTCCTCATGCCCATTGTACAGATGAGGAGACTGAGACCCAGAGGGGTCATTGACTCAGCCCACAGTCACTCAATCTGAAGGGGCAGAGCTGGGTCATGGAAGATTCCCTGTGGGCATTGCAGTGCCAGATGAGTAGCACTTCTCCCAAGGAATCTTTTGGAGAGAGACAGAAAGAGAGAGAAAATGAGAGAGAGGTGAGACCAGATCCTGTATCTCATTGGATTGGCCTCAACTCATCCCCAGAGCCAGGTTGAGCAGGCCAGGGCATGAGGATAGCACAGCAGGGTTCTGGTGTTCCGGTGCTTACCTGGGACCAGCTGCCTCTGCTGAGGAACCTAGCAGGGCAGGGAAGCAATGGAGGGAAACCGAGTTGGTGTATTTGTTTTTAAAAAACAGATTCATTGAGGTGTACTTGATAGAAAAGCTGCACATATTTAATGTGACAGTGTGACGCGTGGGATGCATGCACATACCTGGGGCACATCACCTCAATCTAGTGTTGAACGTACCCGTCCCCTTTAGAAGTTCCCTCCTGTCCACTTGTGTTGGCGATGAGAACATGTAGTAAGGGCTGCTTTCTCCTGACACGTTTTCCAGGGTCCTGAGTTTTGATGCTATTTTCTCCTGGAGGGGCACCAGCAGGCACTGGGTCAGGACAGGCCCAGGGCAGGATGGGGGACGCTGCCCAGGTCCCCCAGCTGGTAGGGGCATGGTGGGATTTGACCCAGGTGGGGGGGTCACATCCTCACCTGGACTGCTCCTGAGGGCTGCTCCCGAGGCTGGAGCGTTTGACCAGCCGGTCAGGACCCTGTTGTTAATCTCTCACTCTCTTCCTGAGCCATCATGGCCCAGGCAGCTCAGGCCTTAGGTTGGATTCAGGGTCCCACCCTGTGCTGAGATTCCTGTCACCAAGCATCTCTCAGATGCCCAAGAGTTTGAGATTTCTGTGAGCTATGATGCCACAGCATTCTACCAAGGGTAACGAAGAGAGACTCTGTCTCAAAAAAAAAAGTGTGTAATTTGATGAGTTTTATTGAATGTATACATCTCACCCGTGTGGTAACCAAAATCAAGATACAGGACATTTTCATCAGCCCAATCTGTCTCCTAGCACTGGTTAATGTCAGCCCCCTCCCCCTGCCCCAGTCCCCGGGCAGCCCCTGGTCTGGCCTTTGGCTCCAGAGTTGTCCGTTTACAGTTGTCAGTTTACCCAGGGGAGCTGAGTCCAATGCCTGAGTGAGGGAGGGAAGCAGGTGTGTGAGTTTCCTTCTGACCGTGGACAGAGTGGACAGAGCAGGGCAGGGCTGGACGAGGAGGGCCCTCCACAGTTTGGGGGCAGCAGGTTTGCATGGGGAGTTCTGAAGGGCTGGTCCTGTCCTGGGAGACATAGGTGTGTACATCCTTCTCAAAAGCCCCTCCTGAGGTAGATGTGGGGGTGCTGGAGTATAGAAAGGAGGGAGGCCTGGGCCTGGGGCTGAGCTGCTTGGTGACTCTGAAGTCTCCTGCCCAAGCTGTGTTAGGTCTAAGCTCCCAGGAGGTGGAGCAGGAGTAAAGGGAGAGGTTCATTCATTCATCATTCATTCGAAAGTCTCCCCTATCACTTGTCCAGACAGCAGCATTTCGTGGAGAGCCAGGCCGCAGACTCTCACAATGGGGGAGGCTGTGCCCATCACAAGATCCTTTCAGGTCCTGGTTAGTGTGGTGAAGGGTACAGAGCATGTTGGTGATGCTGGGTGGCAGACAGGGAAGCCAGGGAGGCGTCTCTGAGGTGGCATTGGGGATATGTCCACCAGGTAGAAGAAGGGGCTGACCTGTAGTAAGCAGGGTCCCCAGAGTTAGGGGGCTCGCCCCAGGTAGAAGCCATGAGACTGACTTGTGAGCTGGGATGTTGCACCTGTGGATGCTGACTTGTGAGCTGGGATGTTGCTCCACAGCTGGAGCTGGCACCTGTGGGCTGTGGGCAGAGCTACTCAGAGGGATGGAGGCATGCTGGACCCAGCTCCTTCCCCAGGAACTCTTCTCAGACCCCACTGTGCCCCCAAACTACTCTTCAAATCTCTCGGCAGCCCCAATTTCCTAACTTGTAACTGTGGATAATAATTGTGACAGTGGCTGCCTCAGAGGGTCATGGTGCTGGCCAGGGGTTGGGACTGCAGTGAGAACAGCAGCGCTGGCTAAATGGGCACCCCGGGGAAGCTCACTTCGGTCACTTCATTAGTATTGTGTCTATTCATCACCTTGATTCACACCTGTGTACGTTCAGCTTTTGAGGTGACCCTGAGGTGCTCACAGCTAGGGAGAAGATTTGTTTGTCAATAAACAGTTATGACAAGTCTCTGATCACCTGGTTTTCTGATAGAACTCTAAAATCCAGGCTTGGCGCCCGTAGATCAGTGAGTAGGATGCTGGCCACATACAATGAGACTGGCAGGTTCAAGCCTGGCCTGGGCCTGCTAAACAACAATGACAAACAACTGCAACCAAAAATAGCCGGGCGTTGTGGCGGGCGCCTGTAGTCCCAGCTACTAGGGAGGCTGAGGCAAGAGAATCGCTTAAGCCCAAGAGTTTGAGGTTGCTGTGAGCTGTGATGTCATGGCACTCTACCGAGGGCAACATAGTGAGACTCGGCCTCAAAAGAAAAAGTACTCTAAAATCCAGATTTTATGTTAAGTCCCCCAGTTTTAATTCTTGGCAATGAATTCAGCTTTATGCTGCTGAGGTCAAACCAGACATAGCTGCGGCTACAGTCTCACTAGCCCCATTGTATAGATGGGAAAACTGAGGTTCAGAGGGGCCAACTTGCCCAAGTGTCCAAATGGAGCCAGACCCAGGTTCTCAGCCTATCGGTTCTGTTTGGGGACAGTGGGAGTGGCTGTCCTTGTCCTGGAAGGCTGTGTTCAAAAGAAGGTGGAAGGTGACACAACTGCCTGGCTGCCTGGCTTTGCAACATCGAGCATCTATCTGATGGGCCTGGCCAGTCTGCCCTGCCTGGGCTCTGAGAGGGTATGGGCATTGAGGGCTGATGTGGCCAGACTGGACTTGGGGTGGGGCCTTGGGGGGGGTGGCAGGACCTCCCTGCAGCACTGGAGCAGAGAATTACAGATCTGGATGAACAGAATTGTGATTAGAAGCCAAGTGGACTTCAGGCCTGTTTTTTTCAGCCCTTTAAGTGTTTGCCACACTTATAAATCAGAAGTTTTCATATAAATTTCTATATTTCTGGTTTTCATGGCTAGTGTCTCCATTTTCCTCTCCTTACGACACAGCCCTGGTCGCACAGCCTCCTTGCCAGCCATAGACTCTCTTTAAACACCTCCCTGCCTCAAGCCTGGGCACTGGCTCCTGCCTCTCTGTGAGGTATCCCTTTCTCCCAGGTTCACGGGTTTGCTACCCTCACTTTGGGTTTGTGTTTGGTTTGTGTTTTCCACACTTCCCTTTCCTCTTCCTCCTCCTTACTTGCCTTCTTTGTGCCCTATACTAAAGCATGTGTTATACCCCAATTGTTTAGCACCTGCCTTTCCTGGTACAGCCGAGCTTGCGGAGTTGAGATTGATCTGTCTTGTTCACTCTCCCATTTTGGTTCACTCTCCCATCCCTGGCTCTTAGGTCGGTGCCTGCCACATGGTAGGTGCTCTGAATATGTTTGTTGAATGAGTGAATGATCCATGTGGCTACACAGAGCCTATGTTCGTCCCTGTAGGGTGCTCTGTGCTGCTGCTGAGCTACAGCTCCCCTTTTAGATGGCGCTGCCGTCCCTGGGTCTGTGTTGGCCGTTGCTATTAAGATACATTTTGAGAAATAACAGCATGAATATGTTCCTATTTAATTCTATAGACTATGGAGCTACAGCTGTTTGTGTGAAGGGCTTTCCCTCGGCCTCCTGCCCAGGAGCTCCTTTCGTGGCTGTGCTTAGACAGCTGTTCTGGGGCTGCCTGGTGGGGTGGGAGCACCGGGCCGTCAGCCTCTTCACAGACACGTTGTCTTGTCCCCTGCAGAATGTGCGCATCGACCCCAACAGCCTGTCCTACAACATGTGGAAGGAGATCCCCGTTCCCTTCTACCTCTCTGTCTACTTCTTCAACGTCCTCAACCCCGAGGAGATCCTGAAGGGTGAGAAGCCACAAGTGCAGGAGCGTGGGCCCTATGTCTACAGGTGAGGCTGTGTGCAGGTGAGGCCGTGCCATGTGCAGGTGAGACTGTGTACAGGTGAGGCC
>CAUYPK010058689.1:0-44201 GCA_963574355.1 Loris lydekkerianus | reverse complement strand
CATTGTCATTTTGTTCCAAAAAATTGGCAATTTCTGTCTTAATCTCGTCTCTGATTAAGCTATCATTCAGCATAAGGTTATTTAACTTCCATGTTTTTGTATGAGTATGCAGATTCCTGTTGTTACTCAGCTCAAGTTTTAGTCCATGGTGGTCTGAGAAGATGCGAGGAATAATTTCTATTCCTTTAAATTTACTGAGGTTAGACTTGTGACCTAAGATGTGGTTGATTTTGGAGTAAGTTCCATGGGCTGATGAGAAGTATGTGTATTCAGTTTTGTTGGGATAAAATGTTCTGTAGATGTCTGCTAAATCTAAATATTGGATGGTTAGGTTTAAATCTAAAATTTCTTTGCTCAGCTTCTTTCTGGAGGATCGATCCAACACTGCCAAAGGAGTGTTGAAATCTCCGAATATTATTGAGCTGGAGGAAATCAATTTGCTCATGTCAGTTAGAGTTTCTCTTATAAATTGAGGTGCATTCTGGCTGGGTGCATAGATATTAATAATTGAAATCTCATCATATTGAGTATTACCCTTAACAAATATGAAGTGACCATTCTTGTCCTTCCTTAATTTTGTTGGTTTAAAGCCTATGGTCTTCCTTCTTTTAAAGAAAAATATTTGCCAGACAGCATGGGCCTTCCTTAGCTCTCTTTGCAATCATACTGTGTGGTGCATTTGGTAAAGAAGTCATGGAAGGACACAGTGAAAAATTTAACAACTCCAAAAAGCAAAGAAATAGATGGTATCAGAATTTCTCAAGCTCTAATATGCACTCAACACACCTGGAGTTTTTGTTAAAAATGCAGATTTTGATTTCACAGGGCTTGGCCAGAAAGGCTGCATGTCTAACCTGCTATCCAGTGGACCATGGGCTACAGGTCCAAAGATCCCAATGGAGTAGCAACAACACAGATAATGAGTCTGATCCAGCCAAAGCATTATAAATGGATCTGCTTCAAACCTTCTTCTCCTTTTTTCTAAATCTTTGGACACATATTACTTGCATGCCCCAATTTTCTTTCAGATTTCAGAATGTGAAAATTAGCAGACAAAAAAATGTCCTCTTCAATCCATCATTCCCACCCTTTTTGGTTCCTGAGTTTCCACATCCCACCTTCCTTTTGCATGAGCTACGAACCTAACATGATGTAATTCTGATTTGCCTCACACCTCAAATTCACTATGAATTTTCAATTCTTCCGGAAAGTGTAGTCATCCTTTATTCTCCTCATGATTTCTTTCCTAATGGAATTCTCTTCACTTCTTATAAAGATAAAGGAAACCCTTTCATATATACAGGGTATTACTAAAGTATTTTCTCTATTTACCAAAAAAAAAAAAAAAATACATATATATATATATACACACACATACATATATATGCAGAGAATAGTCAATGGGCCCCACGAGAAGAGTCGTGATGGTTAGTTTTATTGTTTTTAAATTTCACCCTATACCACTGAAAGGAATAGAATCTATGATAAACTTTCAGCTCTCCCATCTTTTCCAGCTCACTGTAACCCAGCGGCACTTTTTCGTCTCTCTTCAGAAATGAAGATGGCATTCTACCCACCAGTGAACTTCTTTCCACAATGCAAAGGAGTCATTTCAAAGAGTCTCATTAGCTCCTGCCAGACTTTGTGCTAAAGTTGGGCCGTGACCAAAAAAGTAAAATAAGAAAAACCTCTGCCTGAGCTGCTGGCGGATCAGCTCTCAGCATGTCCTGAGAGATTTCCCAGCGTCCTCCTGGGACCTGAGCAGTGGGGTTCGTGGCTCCTCATGCCTCTCTTCCAGAGTGGATTGATAGCATGCTGCTATTTTCCTCTCCAAAGATGATGTTTGTCACCAGACAGGGGAATCAGAATTGTAATCCTTCTTAGATTCTGTTGAATTGGAGTTTGCGGCTTTGACCTTTACAGCGATACTTTTTTTTTAAATGACTGCATGTACCATTCCTTCAGGGGATTTGAGGCAGTGGGGGCCCGAGACGCTGGCGTGGAGGGGAGGGATGCTGGAGGAGGCATCTAGAGTGATGGTGATGTGGTTTCTGACCTTCTAGACCAGAGATTTGTACTCTTGTGACTGAAAATATCCTGTAGCTGTACAGATTAACATTGCAGAGGTTAAATGGCAAAGCTGAAGTGCATGTAGCAAGAAACGAGGGAATTTTTCAAGCCCAGCTGATACTGAATTGAGGACAATGATATCGTACATAATGGCTATCTGGCATGCTGTGTCAGCCCAAGCTGTTTTTCTCTATTTTATACTCTCTGCTCTAACAACTACACTGGGCTCCTCCAAATGCCAGGACAAGATCTTATTTCACCAGCTAAGAAGGCGTGCAGTACCAGGAGAGGCTCAGCAGGTGGCAGACACACTGCCCATAGCTGCTTTTGTCACAGCCACTGTGTAACATAAGCCCACCTGGAGAACATCAAGCCATGATATGGCACCTCCCATTTGCCTTCTCTCCTGCTACCTCTTGGTATTTCGGGTCTGACCTTGCAGGGAAAATCATCCCGATTCAAAGTCTAGAAATATTTTGTTAAGTTCTACTCTGTGCCTGACACTTTCCTGGGCCCAGAGAGGTCTACAAGGTGCCAACGCAAGTGTCCTGGGGGCTCACAGCGCCACCTTAGCACACGATCTTGGGCAATTACTGAGGAATTCTGTCAATTTTCTCTTCCATTAAGGAGAGAAAATGGTTTCTACCTAATTGTTCTAATTGAACCATTAGATAGATATCTTAAAATATTCATTTGAGCTACTATTATGAATGTTGCATTTAATTCTTACAACACTGAGGTTAGACTTTGTTATACCCATTTCACAAATGGGGAAACTGAGCCTCAGAGATGGAGGGACTTGCATTAATTCTTTGAAGCCTTTTGTTGTCTTGGGAGTTAAAAAATCTAAAACAAGGCCTCCAAAGGAATAAAAGACTTTGCAACAGTGCCAGGAGTTGCTGAATATTCCAGAATCCCAGGCTAGATAGCGTTCTGTAAAACCAGCCTGTCAGCTACGTGCATTTTCTGCTACTTACTAAGGCTTGGTTAATTTGAGGAATTTAGCAAAAGTTAAAGGAAATTCTTCTGCATTAATACCAAAGGTATCCCCAAACTATCTTGACATCTGGCCCGATGTCCTCTACTGGTCAAAAATTTCTAGAGAACATATTCTTCTTAATAAAGTATCTCAAGAATGGAAGAAAAAATATCCAATGTACTCAGCCCTACTATGAAACTAATTTATAACTTTCATATGAAAGCTATAACCCAATTATGACCTAAGAATATGGGGAAGTGGGGGAGCACAGGGGGGATGATGGGTGGAGGGAGGGTGATTGGTGGGACCACACCTACGGTGCATCTTACAAGGGTGCATGTGAAACTTAATAAATGTAGAATGTAAATGTCTCAACATAATAACTAAGAAAATGCCAGGAAGTCTATGTTAACCAGTGTGATGAAAATATGTCAAGTGGTCTATAAAACCAGTGTATGGTACCCCATGATTGCATTAATGTACACAGTTATGATTTAATAATAAATAGAAAAAAGAAAAAAAAATTCCAGAGAGAAGTTACTCAGTAAAACGCCTCAAATGTGTAACCCAAAAAAGATCTAGCCTAAGTGGATGTTGTATTTTGCGTTGTTTATTTTTCTTACCGGGCTCAGCACCAACTCAGAGAGTAAGTACCAGCTTTACTAAGAATTCTCAGACTTGCAAAATAAGTCCAAAATTGCAAAGTAAGTCTTCAGTGAAAAGCAATATAAATAAGCCTGAATAAACTTGGAAAAGTTAGGAAGGGGAGAAACATTATTTATGGCCAAAAAAAAGTCCTTGTTGGAATGTTGGCAGCAAAGTAAGACATAAGGGCAGAAAGGAGGCAGCTACTTCAAGCCTTGGGGAAAAGGAATAGCAGTGGGCTGTCTGCAGGCAGCCTCCTTTCTTCATTCAACAGACATTTGTCATTGAGCTCCTGCTCTTGGGAATCCTGTACTCAGAGTATATTGAGAGTAAAGGAATTAATAAGACACTGCCCCATTCTCCTTGGTAAGGTGGAGGACTGCTAGCCACATAACCCTTAGAAAATAGGGTTCTGCTCTTCCAGTTCATCTCCCAGGTCCAGGCCACTATCTTCCAATTCTTCTCTTGGCTTTGACCTTGAAAGCAGAGCCATGTTCTCTGCTCCATGGTTCAGTTCAGCATGCAGCAATGACTTTGGCATGGCTTCGGCTAGACTGATGGTTTTATCATTCAGTAACTGAGTTACTTTGGGAAACTTGCTTAAATTTACTGAATTTCTGCTTCATTACCTGAAAAGTGAGGTTTATAACACTTTCTTCTTCAGGAGATTATTATGAGTGTTAATGATGATTTATGTGAAGAACTTAGAATAGTATCTGGTATATACTAAAAGGTCAATACATGCTACACTATTAACACTGTAACCAGGCTTTTGAGTTATTAACAGTAACAAAAGCAATCATATGTAGTGCTAGAAATACTCAGTCCATCTTAAGAAAATGGAGTTATTTGAAGGATATAGCTGCACCCACATCTTGGTGCCCAAATTAACCTTCGTGAAGCTCACACAAGCAGCTTGCAGGGCAGTGACAAGCTCTGAGCCCAGGGCCAACCTGACTGGCTTTGAATCCCAGCTGCTCCTTGCACAGGATGGGAGAACCTGGGACATACTGTGCGACATTTCTCTGCCTTTGTTTTCTCTACTGTAAGATTAATCCTTAGGGCGGCGCCTGTGGCTCACTGAATAGGGCGCCAGCCCCATATACAGAGTTTGGTGGGTTCAAACCTGGCCCCGGCCAAACTGCAACAAAAAAAATAGCCGGGCATTGTGGCAGGTGCCTGTAGTCCCAGCTACTCAGGAGGCTGACGCAAGAGAATTGCCTAAGCCCACGAGTTGAAGGTTGCTGTGAGCTATGATGCTACAGCACTCTACTGAGAGCGACAAAGTGAGACTCTGTCTCAAAAAAAAAGATTAATCCTTACATGCCGAGAGGATAAAAGTGACATCGTGCAAAAGGCTTATCACCCAGCACCGAGTATAGCTGATGTAATAAATGTTAAGCAGGTCAAATTTTATAAACTTTCATTGCACGGGATAATACTTGCTTGGAAGGAAACAGTTCCAGCCTGGAAGTATAACTCCAGTGTCCTTAGAGTCAAAAGCAACTCGGTCACTTCTCCTTTCCTGCTTTAACCACATCACCTGTGAATGCACAGACCAGATGGATGAGATATCACCAGAGGCCGACAGCACCCCAGGTTTCCTGTGATTTTAAGAAATGCCCTAAGGAGTGTGGACTTTCCAGACTCAATTGCAGGGAAATCCTGGCGAGAATGGGTGAAGGGGCATGCAAAAAAATGGGGCCATAGGAATGACACCCCCCCCCCCGCCCCCCGTTGACAGTTCCACCCTCTCCCCTGGCCAACACCATCAGCATCTTTGTTGCTTTGCAACCAATAACTTGAAATACCTCTTGGCCAAAATGCAGAGTGCTAAGACATTATGGAAAAGCAAAACAACGTACTATCTGTAAATAGAATAGTGTAACCAAATTCTGGCCTGATTTTAGTAACGATGCAAACACACACACACACCCTAAGCCAAAAAAGTGAGCCGATTATAAGTCAACCTCTGGTCAAGGAACACAAATTATAAGTCAACCTCTGGTCAAGGAACACAAAAAAAATATTGCTTAGAGCAGAGACCCTGGCTGGTTCCCAGACAAAACTGGGAACACAATCCCTTCCACGTCATCCACCCCTGGGCCAGCATGTCAGCGCACAGTTCATAATCTCTGCTTCCATCGTCCTTTTCAGTACATGGTGGTGATTTTGCTTCTATTGTGATTCGAAATGATTCTGTGGCCCAATTCTATTGTTGTCCTGTGGACACTGAGTAATGAAACATTTTTAACAGCTTCTTTTGGGCACCTTTTCCTTTGATTTTTCTAGCTTAATGCATTATTGGGAGGACTTCTGGGACTGTTATGCAGATGTACTTCCTGGCGAAGCTGCTGCTTCAGGAGAAGTCATTACTTTTTGTGGGCCCCACAGGCACTCGAGAGGCCGCTCCTACCAATGGCTTCGTGCAACAGTTACCTCGTGAAAAATACGTTATATGTCAAATTAACTTCACAGTGCAGACCTCAGCTAAGCAGACCCAAGAAATCTCCCTAACAGAACTTGAAAGGTACCCAGAGTTTTAATTAAACTCAAGAACATAATTGTGCTTGGTTTACTCCTCAGAGACCATCCACAAAATAATATGAAGCTTTCTTCCTTCAGTTTCTGACAGAATAAATGAAACTTGATTTGTTCTTCCCTGTAATGTTTATTACCAGGGAAACTACATTTTAATTGTTGTTGACAAATATTCTGATTTATGGGGTGCGTAAAATGGAACATGGTCTACATAGCATGTGTCTGCATAACTTTTTCTTTGCAAAATGTTGCTGCGGGATGCTGTGCTAGCTGTCTGTCATGGGTTTTCTTTAGGCCAAAGCAAATTAAAGTAAATCACCAGATTGGATCTTGACTAGTAAAAAGAACCATCTGTTAGGAAAAGATGTGAGCAGTAGGCAACAGACTCGGTTCTTGCCAACACAGGGAGAGCAACAAGATCAACAGGAAGAATGGCAGTGTCCAGGGGGATCTATCCAGAGACTGGTTAGCTTTCCAGCATCCAAATCATGCATTTTTAATTCATCGCATGGCAAAAAGACAAGTCAGACACTAATTGGCACCGTAAAAGCAAATTCACACCACACCGGGAACTGTTCAGTCAAGAGGACTTCGCATCCCTTTCTACGTGGATTATTTTCATATTCTTTTTCAAGTTTACAGCTGAAACCTGAGGACGTGGAGGTGGTTAAAGAATCCGTTTAAATTGCAACATCCATTCACAATGTAAATTTCACCAGAAAAACACTTGGCGGTAAATATACACGTGACCTTTCTCCAAAGAAAGTCAGAATAGAGTGTCTGTGGTGTCTTAAGTGATATACATATATGTAATGCTTCCTTAGCTATATGTGTATAATTTTTTAGTCACTGATGACAGAAAATATTTGGTACCGTATCAATAATGCATTGATTCTGATAGTGAGCATCATTTGAGGTGGGATTTTAAGGAAACTAGAATAAGTATTAATTAATTTTAATAGTATTTCTTAAAATATACATGAATATATTTGAGAGTTATTAACTGAAAGAATTTTGAAACCCAAAGGGTTTCTTTCCATTGGGTATTGTTAAGCCTCAATGATACACAAAATTACTTTTCTGTTATTCCAGTTCCTTGTCCTAGAAAAAGCAAAAGAAATGTTAATGGAAGGTCTTTATTGCGGTCAGGATGGAGGTGGGTGATTACAGACTTTGCCTACTTTGGTTTCAAGATTTGTCTTACGGCTGCTTTCTCCAACTACATCTGGGCACACTTCGTTACATTTTTAGCTCAAAAAGCTCTTTCAGGGATAATTAAATCATTTAATGTTCCTGAGTGTTAGTTCCCTTTTTAAGAAATGCAATTTCATGTCATTTCTTTAATTTGAACTCCTACTAGGGTCTCTGCCTTAGAACATACCTGTCTTTATGAAGTTCCTACAGGGATATTTCCAGTGCTCAGGACTCTAAGAAGTTGACTCACTACCGCCCCAGTGCAGACAGGCACAGACAGCGAGATCCCACTAGCACATTTTCTTGGGTACATTCCAATACCTGAACTTCATTGTGGGGACTCAGCCTCACATCCTGGCCCTCTTCTTAATCCAATCTCTGTCTCTTAGGAAGGGAACAATGCGACAACCCAGGCTTTTTATGCAGTTGCCATTCGTAAAATCCAAACAGAAAAATGGATTTCCTCTTTTATTTCTTGGCCTTGAAATTTTTTAAACCTTAGGGCAAGCCTGGGGGGGGGGGGGGAGAAAAAGTTAAAGAGTTTTGGTCAGAAAGGCAGGAAAGAAGGGTCAGGGGCCAGGATGTGCCACTGAAGAATCTGGAGAAGAATGTGGAGGTAATTGCTCAATTTAAAAATTGAGTAATTTTGGCAACTTTACTAAAAGTGAAGCAGTATTATAAGAAGCTGCCCCATCTATTTTCTCAGACTGCTGTAACAAAATACTGCAACCTGGGTGGCTTGAACAACAGGAATTTACTTCTAACAGTCCTGGAGGCTGAAGTCCCAGATCAAGGTGTCGGCACAGTTGGTGTCTCCTAAAGCCTCTCTGTGGCTTGCAGGTGCCTGTCTTATTGCTGTGTGGCCACGAGGCCTTGCCTCTCTGCACGTGCATCCTGGTAGCTCTTTCTCTTCTTATGAGGACACCAGGCATATTGGATTAGGGCCCACCCACTGACCTCACTTAACCTTAATTAGCTCTTTCAGCACTCTGTATGCAAACACAGTTATATTCTCAGATATTAGGCACTAAGGCTTCAACAAATAACTTTAAGGGGGACACAGTTCAGTCTTCAGCAGCTGCAAATGTTCTCCAGAATACAGGGAGGAGCCTGAAGGGGGAGGGAAATTAATTAAATATGCCCAAGATGCAAAGTATCCCACAGAGAAGCATGAATAAAGAAAGGCCCATCCTTTGAACTTGAGGTATTTGTTCTGTGTCTGAAAGAGAACATAAAAATCTATGGGATTCACAACCTAAGACAATGTTTCCAGGAAAGACAAAGATGGAAGAAATGGATAATCAAAGCTAAGTAACTGTTCACAGGATGTTCCTAACTAATTTAGCTTCAAATTCATCCTAATCCCAGACTTAGGGCATTGGATAAATCCCCTCTTGGTAGCTCCCAGGGGTCCTCAAACTATGGTCCACGGGCCACATGAGGCGGTGTGAGTGTATTTGTTCCCGTTTTGTTTTTTCACTTCAAAATAAGATATGTGCAGTGTGCATAGGAATTTGTTCATAGTTTGTTTTTCTTTTTTAACGATAGTCCAGTCTGAGGGACAGTGAACTGGCCCCCTGTTTTAAAAGTTTGAGGACGCCTGTGAGGTCCTCTAACACGTGGTACCATACAAACTTTGCTTTCCTTGTGCCCAGCAAAGGACCAGACACATTCTGGGGGAATATGAGTGTTTCCTGAACAGAAGTGAAGCATTTGTTAGCAGAGCAAATGAGGAGATTGTAGACAGCCTCAGGTCCTGCTGATTTCATGATATTAGGCGCGACTGTACAGTGTTTCTCTCAAATTAGAGCTTTTTCTCCTTGAGTGGTATTTGAAATAGAATGCATGACAGCTGTGCATAAAATGAAAGATTCACTTTAAAATTCAATTTATTCATTCCTGGTGTTTACTTAGAAAGTATTTGCAGAGCATATTAAGGCATTAAAAGTTTCTGAGGGATTAACAGTCCCTTGGAACACCAGGGGCCCCATGAAAATGATCTAAATATCACCCCAGAACTCTCATCAAATTTCAGCACACTACTCCTTTTAAATGTACACCCTTTGTTAAAGAAAGAGATTCCATGCTCTTTACTGCCCTGCTTCACAAAGTTGCCAGATACAAATTGCCCTTTTTTTCTTTTTTTTTTTTTTGAGACACAGTTTTACTTTTTCACCCTTGGTAAAGTGTCGTGGCATCATAGCTCACAACAACCTCATACTCTTAAGCTCAAGCAATTCTCTTGACTCAGTCTCTCAAGTAGCTGAGACTATAGGCACCCACCACAATGCCTGGCTATTTTTTAGAGACAAGGTCTCACTCTTGCTCAGGCTGGTCTCAAACTCATGAGCTCAAGCAATCCACCTGCCTCAGCCTCCCAGAGTGCTAGGACTATAGGCGCAAGCCATGGAGCCCTGTCCAAATTTCCCAATTTTGCCCTTTGCTAATTTTAAATATTAATACCATTCAACCAACTCCCCTCAGACAAATGATTATTTTTTAGTAATGAACTCTGATTGCACATATTCATATAGTAATAAAGGAATCCTGGACATTCTTAGGCCTATCATATTAACTTTCTAGTTGACCCCTTAGCTGATAAACACGGCACAGAGCTCTGAAAGACTCAGGCCTACCCTCAGAGGAACAGCTGATGAAAATCCAGGCTCTACTATCCAAACTTTATTTTACTTTTATTGAAAAACCCTAAGTAATTTTAAATATATTCTCCAGTTGTGGTGCTTCTATTTTGTGGATGGAAACACTCTCGTGAGTAAACATTAAGCATTTTCCTATAACCTGTGGTGTGCGCAGAGGCAGGCTCACACTCCAGGTCTATGCTAACTATGAATGGAAGCTTCTTGAAAGCATCGGTAAGCTGAAGAGCTTCTGGGATCTTGTGGGCACTCACAAGATGTAAATAAATTTCAAACCAACCGAACTTCAGCAAAAAATTCTCTACAGTAGTTCAGGACCACTTATTTCCAAAAAAATAAAATAAAATAAAAACCCTTCCATAAATTATTTTCATCATAGAAATTATCAGGCAAATTCACATTTAGCACCCTGTAGATGACAGCTGAGCAGTGTTGATAATCCCTGCTCTATAGGGAACAGAACAGTGATGATGATTTGAGAGACAGAAAATGACTTCTTCTCTTGCTGTAGACAAGTCATAAGTGGACCACCATAGGTGTTAGTGCCTTTGTTGACACTATCTCTACATGAGGATTAAGTTAGAACCATGTGATCATAGAGT
The DNA here is from genome assembly GCA_963574355.1 of Loris lydekkerianus. NCBI lineage: Eukaryota > Metazoa > Chordata > Mammalia > Primates > Lorisidae > Loris > Loris lydekkerianus. The sequence goes on along the minus strand of CAUYPK010058689.1, from coordinate 33,513 downwards.
CTTGGAGTTATACGAGCTGTTAAGAGCCATCTTACCTAGCATTCTACCCAGTGCTTGAGTCCCCTCCAAAATAGCCTCAAATGATGGTCATCACTCTTGCTTAAACACCTCCATTGATATAAGGGTCTGTCCCTCCTTTGCAGACCTCTGACTAATGAGCAACTTCCACACGTTATAATGTCATACAATGAACAGAAATCTCTTATTGTGACCTCAGCCTATTTATTCCACTTCCACCTTGTGAGGTCCCAGAGAACTGATTCCATCTTTCTACAAAATAGTTCTTTAAAGGACTATTGATATTCATCCTGTCTCCTTTGCTCCTGGCTAGACAATTCCAACATCATCCATGCTTAACTGGGTGTAGATTCAGGTCACCATGACTCCTTGTGGTCATTCCACTGAACATATACGAGGCAATATTTATTCATGTTAACAGATATTTACTGAGTGCCTACTGTTTGCCAAGAACTTTCCCAGTGTGTCCCTGTCTATTGGTGTGAAACCAAGAACTGAAAATGCTATAGATGTGGTCCACCCTTCTGCTAACCAATTATAAAAACCGAGTCAAGTCCTGTGACATCTTGGTTGACTGTCTTCCAGAATATCATTTCCCATTGGTCTGGACAACATACATCTTATTAATAGAACTAAAGACTGTGTCAGTTTTGTTTTGGTTGTCGTTTTTAGTTAGAATAATGGCAATCACCATGGCAACAACCCCCAAACCTCCATGAATAACCACCCATTAACGGTTTGCTTCTTGCTCACTTTTCAGGTGATGTGAGGTCACAAATCCAGAGGTAAGGACAGGGGAAGGGCTCTGCTCCACACAGCCTTTCATGGACCCAGACTGTGGCACGTCCTAGAGCCTTAAAGACCCCTATGGGATGCCGTCAAGGGAAAAGTGAAAGTACGCTACCCAGAAGAAAAAAAATCATTTTACCATAAAGATATTTGCACTCAAATTATTATAGCAGCTCAATTCATAATTACAAAGATGTGGAAACAAACCCACCACCCATCAACCCAGGAATGGATTAACAAACTGTGGTATATGTATACCATGGAATACTATTCAGCCATAAAAAGAAAGAGACTTTGTGTCTTTTGTACTCAGCTGAGTGGATTTGGAGAACATTCTCCTAAACAAAGTATCTCAAGAATGGAAAAGCAAGCATCCCAACTCAATACTACCTTGAAACTAGAAGATCACCCTCCCTCCACCCATCCTCCGGAGGGAGGGACAGGAGTGGGTGGAGGGAGGGTGATTGGTGGGATTACACCTGCGGTGCATCTTACAAGGGTATATGTGAAACTTAGTAAATGTAGAATATAAATGTCTTAACACAATAACTAAGAAAATGCCAGGAAGGCTGTGTTAACCAGTGTGATGAAAATATGTCAGTCTATAAAACCAGTGTATGGTGCCCCATGATCACATTAATGTACACGGCTATGATTTAATAATAAAATTAAATTTAATTTAAAAAAAGAGAGAGAGAGAGAGAAAGAAACCATGCTCCTCCCAACCCTGAACCTGACCCTGGGAATGAGTTTGGTGACCTACAGAAAGAGATGTTGTTCTTACTGCACATTTGTGCCTGCCACTTCAAGGGAGCCACAGAGACCAATTTGTGCCCTGGTAAAACTCAGGAAGTGAAATTTTCAAGGGAAATTAATGTAATGCCTTTAATTAGGGTTACTGTGACCATGGGCAGCCAAAGTACTTTCCCAACCCTGCCGAATTCCTGATGTTGCTTCCAATTTGTAGGAGCTATAGGGTGGGTCTAAATGATAATCATAAGAGGGCTATTTGTCTATGAAAAACAAATTACATGAAATTAGGAGCCCATGAGGAGGAAGAAAGAAAGAAAGCCACCTAAGGAAGGCATTCCCTCCTCTGCCCTGCTCACCACCCTCCTCTGCCCTGCTCATCACCCAGCTCCCAGTACAAAAAGAAGTCCTGGGATGCCAGGAAAGGGAGTGGCTGTTCCTTTTGTTAGGATTCTACTTGGCACCAAGCCCTGTGTTCTATTTTCTTCTAAGCAGCTCACAAGGACCCTGTTAGGTAGGAATTGCAATCATGTTTACAGACAAGGAAGGGGGGCTTGGGGAGGTGATGCCCCTTTTGGAAGTAGTGAATTCAAATTCGAATTTGAATTGTTACTGTGTGATGACCCAACCTCCCTTTCCTCCTGCTTAGAAGCCCACTGAAGTGATCTAGGGACCTGAGTGTTAGACCCAGACTCCTTCCGCCCCAAATCAGCCTGCAGAAGGCCCCAGGGAAAGATAGTAGCAGGCAGTGGATGTCATATGTTCCTGTTCCAAGACTAGTTTGGCCATTTGCTGCCTATGCAGCCTTGGACAAATCTTTCACCCTTTCTGATCCTCTGCTCCAGCTCAATAGTCCTGGGATTGTTGAGATGATTAAATGAGGAAATACATGTAAAGTAAGAAGCAGAATAAACGAATAAGTGAATAAATTATAAATAAATGCCTGTCAGAGGAGATAATTCCCCCCTCCTCATCCCTGCCTCCTGGAGTTTTGAGAAACCATGATGTAGTATTAGAGTTAGCGGTGTCTCAAAGTCCTAAAATCCCCCTGTGGAAGAACTCAAAGCATGAATGTAATATGCAGGCCCTTCCCTTCTCCAAGCCCAATTGCCCCATCCATCAGATGGGCCTAAAACTAATTCTCGTATCACAGGGTTGCAGTGACAATCAAAGGGTGTGATATAGGTGGCAGTACTTTAAAAACTACTATGTTGTCATTTTTTAAATCTATTATTTACTTTTGGATCTCTAAGATGTCACTCCAGTTAAATGTGGGCAGCTTGCTGTGATGTCCTACCAAGGCCCATGGACACATGATTCACAAACAAGAACGGAGGACCAAAATCACTCCTTCCAATCTTCATGCAAAACCTGACGCACCCAAATAGGATTCCACCCAACCAACTCTCCCATGATTTGAGAAAGTGTGTTGGTGACAAACTAAGTTGTTTTTTTGTTTTTGTTTTGTTTTTTTTTTTTTTTTTTTGGGGGGGGGAGGAGTTGTATTTGACAGATTTCTTTTTAAAAAACAAAAAGGTTCAAAAAGTCCTTCATTTCCAACCCTGGCTTGGGGTGGCTAAGTTTTAAGTCTAGACTTGCCTTTTAACAGTTTCTTTTGATGGACCAGCACAAAATTTGGTATCAGAAGCCATGTATTTCAATCCTAGGTCTGTCACCTCCTGGATGTGTGACCTCAGAGAGTCACCTAACCTCTCTGAGGCTTACAGTTTTTATCAGTATTTAACAAGCCAGTATGTGTGACTGGTAAGGAACTGTGGCCAAGGAAGGTCTGGTCCCTTCAGAACCGAGTCAGGAGTTTCCAAGTGGAGTGTGACCTGGTGTATAACTTATCCTTGCTCACCAAGAAGCCCAGAGCATTGCTCTTCATGCTGCTGCATCTCATTCTCCTCTCAATGCCTCCTACAGAGACCTTCCCAGCCATTGTAAGATGCCCCTTGCTCAGGTGTCTCGCTCAGGTGACAGCAGCCTCCCAGGCAACCTGTGGCCATTCAGTCCAACCTCACCAAGCTAATTCTGGGTGATCTCAATCAGGGCAACACTGGCTTCCAGTGGCCAAAATTTGAGGATTTCTTCTGTTCTCACCTGTGATTTGAAGAGTTTCTGGATATCAGTGGAGGGATGACCTCAGCATTTAGGATGTTTCTTCTGAGTACTATGAAATTCTCTGGCGTGAAGGCAATCTTTGAATCTGCAGAACCCTGGTGGTCTGCAAACTAGACCAGAAAACAACAGCAGAGTAGGCATTTCCCAGTTCAAGGGAAAAATATCAAGCTAATTCCTGGAAGTTTTTCAACTTTAAATTTTTTCTTATACCTATGACACCTGGTTAGTGCTTGTTCACGTTAGAGTCTGGTATTGAATTATGGCTTATAAACTTAGCTGTTTTAAACTCCATATATCAATACTGTATGGTGTTCCACTAATAGTGGAATCAGGAGGGGTGAGGCAGCTGATTGGAATGGAATTCAAGACATACATAAGGTCAGCTGGCCTGCCCCTCCTCTTCATCTCTGCCTTTCCACAGCTCAGGATATATGATAAAGGGGAAATGAAGACACCAACTCATAGATTTTCTTTTCAAAAGGAGGAAAAAGAAAAAAGGCCTGTCCACATCCTTTCTAAGCCCAATGCCTCCACTTGAACCATGGACCCTATCTCTTCTGACTTACCCACCTGGATGGAGAGGATTTCTCTCTTCACCATCTATTGTTTTAGAGAAAGACTCTTCAGAATGGATGGTGTGCAGAGGCTCACTCATTCACAGAGGGGGCACTACCTCGGTTCTGGAGAGAGCAGGTTAATTTCAGCAGCTGCCACTAGAGGTCTGTTCACTGCTAGAAACAAAGAGGCATCACTCCCACAGCCTTTTCAGGGCTGCCTGTCCTATGGTCTGCCCCCAGAGCAAGAGCTCAAGATGGCAGCTTCCAGTCCCTCGGCTGTGAGCTTTTTATCCTCCATGTTGGGCCCTGTCCCTCAAATGCCAAGGAAGGACAACACCTTAGGAGAGCTGGCTGGCTGTCAGGAGCCATGGCTTGAAGGTGGAGAGATGAGGAAATGGTTTCTGATCACTAAGTAAACATCCCCACGTTCAGTAGTAGCATTTGCTATTACTCAATGCTAGTCTTCTTTTCATTCAACAAGTATTGCCCCAAAATTCTATCCAAAAATCAAGTTGTTTTCATGCTGCAGAGTAAAGACATCACAGTCTGAAGGAATCTTTCAAGAATCTTAAGAGTGGTGACTTGATAATGTATCTGTTTGGAGGATTCATGCTTCAGGGTTGGTTGAGTGGTTCTCAGACTTACCTGTAGACGATTTTGAAGCATCAGGACTGTGTATTTTAGAGTTCAGTTATGCCTTATATGTAGATCCATTCCACACTTTTTGTTAAGGTAACCATATATATAAAGGTGCCAGAAAATGTACACACATTTTAAGAAAAGAAAAAAACAATATTAAAATCATAATAATTTATACTGATAACATTTTTTATCTTGTATATTAAATCTTGACTCATAATTGCAGAAGTGAAACATAACTTGAGTATTACAATTTTGATACAATTTTTCCTTCCTTAAAACACGTGTATATTTTTTGACACGCTGTGTATATAACATAAATTCACCATATTAACCATTTGAAAGTCTACAATTCTGGGGCTTCTAGTACATTAATGATGTTACACAACCATCACCATTCTATAATTCCAGAGCATTTATCACCCCTCCCCCCTGAACTATACTTATTAAATAATCACCCACATTCCCCTTATCCCCTAGCAACCACTAGCCTACTTTCTGTCTCTATGAATTTATCTTTTCTGGACATTTCAAATAAATGACATCATGTAATATGTGACTTCTTGTGTCTGGTTTCTATCACTTAGCACAAAGTTTTCAAGGTTCATCCACATCATAATGTGAATCAGAACTTCCTTCCTTTCTACAGCTGAATAAGACTTCATAATATGGACATATCACATTCTTTTATTTATCCATTCATTAGTCAATGGACATTTAAATTGTTTTCACCTCTTATCTACTATGAATAATGCTGCTATGAATATTTCCATGCACATCTTTGTTTGAATGCCTCTTTTCAGTCATTTGGGGTCTATACCTGGGAGTGGAATGATTATTCATTTTCCATTCCATTCAATGATGAGTGCTAGTTCTGTGCCCTGCATCAGAGTACAAAGAGCAATAAGACACAGCTCTTCCTTCCACCCAAGCAAACTCCCTCCATGCTCTCTGCATGCTATTCATTTGTCGAACACACACATACCAGGCACTGGGAGGACATCATGAACAAGACAGACAAAGGTTCCAGCTGTCATGGAGCTCAGAGCAGATGGGCGAATAAACAGATGAGCCCATAAGATCATTTCAGATGAGGGTCCAGAAGCACTTCTTTAAGGTAGATGGTGAGGGACAGCCTCTCTGAGGAGGTGACAGTTGAGCTGGGATCTGAATAACAAGAAAGAGCCATTCATGAGAATCCACAAATAAATCCTTGAGGAGATGTGGGGAAAAGCATTCTGGGCAGATGGAACAGCATCTGCAAAGGCCTTAGAAGGTATGAAGTCGTCACAGCCAAAGACCTAACATCTGCTCACATCCACAGCTCTCCCTCCCTGCCTCCTTCCTTTGCAGTCACCAGTGCAACAGCCTTCAAGTGTAGGGCTGAAGCACCATCTAATGTTCCTAACCACAAGATGGCTGTGATGTGTCCTGCAGAGAAGGCCACTATACTTGGGGACAACTTATGCCCAAGCTTCATTTGGCATAAATTATGGTACTATGTTAGTGAATTAACAATATATGTCAAATAAGGTGTCTTTAAACATAAGCATCCATAAACACAAGGATATATTAATAGGTTGATGAAAATACTGTCACCAGAGACTCACAGGAACCCAACCCTCTATTTCCTCTAGGAACAGTGGCTCTGTGTTCACTAATTCAGTGTTTGTGGGGACTTCATGCTACATAACTAACTGCCACAAAGAAAAAAAATCAACTTACAATCTAAACCACAATGTTCCATAATAGCATTTTGTCTTCAGCATAAACTTTTCATCTTTTATTAATACAAATATTCAGTTGTCTGTTAGAAAATTTTTAGTTGCTACAAAACACTTCATCCCATTTCCTCCCCCACCTAAACTAATCACCTTTCTGATTTCCCTGGCTCTGCTCGTGACCTGACTGTCTAACCAGCAACACCAGCCACCGTCCTCGAGTTCTCAACTGTCCCTTCACTCCCCACATCTACGCAGCCCCCAGGATTTCTGCATTCTTCCTCTTACATTTTGAGTCAATTTCCTCTGCCCTATTACTCTTGCCTCTGCTTGGCTCAGACTCACGTCATCACTGCATCTCTGAAGGGCCTCCTTCCTCTCTCCCCTTCTAATGAAGGATTCACTCTGACACCACAATTCTCTTTCTCCCATGCAACTCCAATCCTACAGTTTAAAATCTTTACTGTCTCCTAATTGCCCAAACTCCAGCCTGGTATGAAAGGACTTCCAGCAGCCTGATCCTGCCTACCCCTCCCACCACCTCTCCAGCCAATCCTCATGTCACCTTTTCTCCAGCAGAAATAAATTCCCTTGCTGTTTCCTGAGAATTCCATAGTTGCATGTTGTCTCTCTGCCTTAATACCCTTCTCCCTCTGACTTGACTTTCATTCTCACCTGCTTCAACCTTCTAGAAGCCTTCCCATTCTTTTCCTCACCCCCACCAAACCGAATTAAATGCAGTCCACTGTGTTTGTCAAGCTCAATTAATAATTACCTTTCTGTTCTCCAAGAGTTTGATTTTCTTACAGAATTGGCATGTAGGGTTGCTACTATATCCCCAGGACCAGGCACTTCCTTCAAGGTGTATCCTTAGATAATAATGTTAGCTCCTTTTTGCCTCAAATTTCCTTTTGCAAAAGGGAATTCACCCTACTCTCTTCAAATGGCTCTTGCAAAGACAAAATGAGCAGCATCTTTGAAAAACAAACAAAAAATTGCCCAGAACATGGACCAAGAAGATGCACAAACATTATGACAACTTTTGCCTATCAAATTTCAGCAAGAATTCCCTCTACCATTCAACTACTGCGCTGAACAGCTCCCCTCAAGGCCTGTTTATTTCCAGCATTAACACCACCATCTATAGAACTCACACCCTAAATCCCTCTTTCCACCATTTATTTCCATTTTCATGTGTTGTTCATGGAGAGCTGCTGAATTTTCCTTTCATAATGTTTCTAGAAACAACATCTCCCTGTATATTTCCACAGCCACCCATCCGGCTTTAGGAACTGATGACCTCATGCCTGGATCATTCTTTATAATCTTCCCTGGTCTTCCTGCTCACTTATCCCCAACCCTCTCCATTCCTGATGCTTTAAGCTGCAGTGATCTTCTGAAAGGTGAAATGTGGATAGGTTAATACATTGAAAGCAGTACAACAACCATGACAAAAGAATGTTGCTTGATGACTTTCTGAAGCTGGAGAGGTTCTGTTCTTCCACGTGTCCCTTTCTTTTTTTTTTTTAATTTTATTATTATTTTTTATTAATATTAAATCATAGCTGTGTACATTAATGTGATCACGGGGCACCATACACTGGTTTTATAAACAGTTTGACACATTTTCATCACACTGATTAATATAGCCTTCCTGGCATTTTCTTAGTTATTGTGTTAAAACAATTATATTCTACATTTACTAAGTTTCACATGTACCCTTGTAAGATGCACCACAGGTATAATCCCACCAATCCCCCTCCCTCTGCCCATCTTCCCCCTTCCCTCCCCTCCCTCTCCCCCTTCCCTGTATTCTTAGGTTATAACTGGGTTATAGCTTTCATATGAAAGCCATAAATTAGTTTCATAGCACATGTCCCTTTCAACATTTGGTCAGTGTAATGAGTAAACTACAGAGAAGAGAAGTTAACCAAATTTCACATGACAATAAAAAGAGAAATAGCAAGTACGAGGGCTATTTTTATTTATTTATTTATTTATTTTTATTTATTTATTTTTTTAAGAGACAGAGTCTCACTTTGTCACCCTCAGTAGAGTGCAATGGTATCACAGCTCGCAGCAACCTCCAGCTCCCGAGTAGCTGGGACTACAGGCACCCACCACAATGCCTGGATATTTTTTGCTGCAGTTTGGCCGGGGCCAGGTTCAAACCTGCCACCCTTGGTATACAGGGCCAGCACCCTACTCACTGAGCCACAGGCACTGCCCAACAATGGCTATTTTTTCCTAGAACAAATTAACCTTTTATTCAGATTCTGAAAATTAAATGCCAGACCAGAGTGTTCTTGCTTTAAAAGAGCTGATGTGAACGTAGTGTTGCTGTGAGCTCAGTGTTGTAAATTCAGGAGGCAATTCACCCCTGTTCTTAGCTCCAGGCAGATCATCTCTAGAATGTGTGGGACCACATTTGAAGAGGAACCTTGAATGAGCAATCAAAATGAAGAGAGGTGAAAATACCAAGAACGGAAAACACACACCACCACTCATTTCAAAATGGTAGATGGAGCCTTTGATGAATCCATGTCACATCATCATACTACAGGTCAATTTCATTCAAAGTCAGTAAAAAGCAACCCTTTGAAAGACAGATAATGCAAAGGGTCACTATGGCTGGTTTAAGAATGGTAAGCCACTGAAGTTGCTTCTACATTTGGATAAAGTTAGTCATTCAGTTATTTCTTTTATTTAAGAATAAAGCAAAAAATCAAAATAAAGCAAAAAAAAGTTATAAAGCAAAAAATCAACTCTATTGTCAGTCATACTGTCATAAATAATTTTTTTAGTGAAACAGAGTCAAGGCCATAATAGAGCTTAAAAAAAAATTTACCTCTGAGAGATTGTCACTTTCTTATCAACAATATCCTCAGTGAGATTTTGTTTTTCCTACTTCCTGAAGAAGGATCACTTCTTGGCCTTTTGGCTAAGATCAAGTGTAGTATCTAAAGAAGGATTTCTAAGATATCAAGTAGTTGAATTACCGTCATGACTTAGTAACATCTAACACAAAGCTGGAGCTTGTCTTTCTAGTCCTTCTTTAGATTCAGATAGTCAGAGCTCACATCCTTTAATAAACCTCCCCCTCCCAATGTTCTCTTTCCAAGAATCCACGTGCTCTTCCTAACCACAGCAAGATCAACAAACCTACATTTGTTTGACTCTAGAACATTCCTGGTCATCTTTAACTAGTGGGCTTCAATACCAAAGATATTTATTGAACGTCTACTATGTGCTTACAGTACTGTACTAGATGATAGCAGAAAGTAGAGATTTGAATACAGATAAGAATATGGAGAAATATGGACCAATTCCAGAGCTACTGATGAATAAAGAGGAAAAAAGAAATGAGAAACAACCCAGAGTAGTAGAAGAAGTTGGACCAGCTGTGTATAAGGCACCGGGCCTTCTGTTGTCCGCCACTGCAGGTCTCTACTGAGCAGCCACAGTCATACTCTATACCAAGTGGCACAGAGTAGGGGTGGACACCAGCCCAGATGGAAACTGTTTTATAGATCAAGAGCCCTTGATTTATGTGACATTGATCAAAAAAGTTAAGGCAATTATATTCCTATTTGAGGATGTTGAGCTAACATTCACATAGGCCAGTTATAGCTGGCAACGAAATCAAAGGGTTATGAAGAGTTACCCCACTATGGAGGGAACTGGGTGGCCATTATGGATCATCTATAGCTGAAGGAGGTAAGAGACTGATTGGAAGACAGGTGAGACCAGAGGTTATATATGGAGGGCAGCAGAAATGTCTTTAGTAAAGTTATGAAGTCCTCAAGAGATAGAGCAGTGTTTTTGTGCAATGATAACCCCATTCAATTCCCCATGGGGCCTGGAAGAACTTGGGCTCTTTTCTCAGTGTGTCATGATACTCCTTTTGCAATTGGTATTTCTTTTGTTGAACTAGCTTTTATTACCACAATGAGATCTCTAACCAGGACTAGAAAGAAGGAACAGGAAATCCTTAGACAACATGCCCAAAGTAGTAACCCAAAGAGAAAAAGGGAAGAATAAAGGAAGCAGAATCGACCCAGTGTCTTCTGAGCTCAGCATGGCACCAGCCAGGTACAAGAACAGTTGATGAGGGCAGGAGGAGGTTCAAATGGAGTCCATGACCTGCCAGGTGACACCAAGTCTTCCTACTGTCATTGCCCTGCCTTTGGCTAGACCATGGCTAGGGAGTCAGGTCCATGGGGAAGACTTCCCCTCTGTCCTTCAGTCTGAGATGGAAATATTTTTTCCATCTTTTGACAATACCTGTTACTGTTCTTAAAGTCCTTACCCCTCTATATTCTAATTACTAAATTTATTTCTATCTGCATGTCCTTTTGCCCAGTCTCAAGTGGAGGCTATTTTAAGCCCCAACAGCCATTTTGGAAGGTCAGGAGCTACTTTGCTTCTCATAATTGGGTGAGGGGAGCCAGTAATACTGGCATCTAGGGATGCTGCTAAATATCCTCTAGTGCGCAGGAAAGCCCCCAACAGCCTGTCCAGAGCTACAAATGATGCTGAGTTTGAGAAATCTTGCTTCAGATCATCACTCCCCAGGAAAATGCCTAATGACAATAGAAATGTTCTACTACTATCTGTGCTGTCCAATATGGTAGCCACCATACTGTGGTTAACGTGTAGCTATTATGCACTGGAAATGTAGCTAATGTAACTAAAGAGCTTAATTTTCAATTTTTATTAAATTTTAACTATAGTCATGTGTCATTTAACACCAGGAATATATTCTGAGAAATACATGATAGGTGATCCATCATTGTGTGAACATTATAGAGTGTTCTTACACAAACGTAGATGGCACAGCCTACTACACACCTGTGCTATATGGTGTAGCCCATTGCTCCTCAGCTATATGCCTATACAGCATGTGACTGTGCTGAATACTGTAAGCTACTATAACACAATGGTAAGCATATGTGTGTCTAAACATAGAAAAGGTACAGTAAAAATGCAACATTACAATTGTATGGGACCACTATCACATATGCAGTCCTTTGTAGACTGAAATGTTGTTATGCAGTCATGACTGTAATGTGAATTTAAATGAGTACATGTGGCTGTTGACTACAGTACAAATCAAGCCTCTCCTTTTTATTCCTCTCATATTCTGACTATAGCTGTCTCCCTTCAGACACTGGCTATAGCTATATTTTTACATTTCTGTGAGTAGTTAATTGTTTATTCCCTCAGTAGATTGGAGCCTTTCTGTGGGTGCAAAATACACTAACTTGCTCACCTTCTTACTCCTGATGCCTAGTACAAGGCCTGGTGCTTAAGTCCCAGAAAGAGTCAATGTTTCTGTTCAAAGAAGGCATCCAGGTAGGAGGAATTTTTTTTTTTTTACTTTAAGAAGGTATATTTTTTGTTCTACTCAGGCCTTCAACTGATTGAATAAAACCTATCATGTGTGGTGAAATGAATGTATAGCTACAGGACAAATGACCAGTCCAGAGGTATATTAGTGAGAGTTCTCCAGAGAGACAGAAAAAATAGTAGAATCATATATAAATTTCATATATATATATATATATATATATATTTCATATATATATATAATTTATATATTTCATATATATATAATTTATATATTTCATAGATATATAATTTATATATTTCATATATATATAATTTATATATTTCATATATATATAATTTATATATTTCATATATATATATATATATAATTTATTTTCAGAAGTTGGCTTGGCTGGGTGTGGTGTCTCACACCTGTAATCCCAGCACTTTGGGAGGATGATGCAGGAGGATCACTTGAGGCCAAGAGCTCAAGACCAACTTGGTCAACATCTCTACAAAAAAATATAATAATTAGCTAAGCATGGTGACATACATCTGTAGTCTCAGCTACTCAGGAAGCTAAGGCAGGGGGATTGCCTGTGACCAGGAGTTAGAGGCTGCTCTTGGCTATGATAGTGCCACCACACTCTGGCCTGCGTGACAGAGAGAGACCTTGTCTCTAAAATTAAAAAAGAAGTAATAGTATAGGCTCATGTAATTATGGAGGCAGAGAAGTCCCAAGATTTGTGGGGTAAGTCACCATGCTACAGACGTTGGAGAGCTGATGGTGTAGTTCCATAGCTCCAGTCAAAAGGTTGGCAGGCTTACGTCCCACGAAAAGTCAATGTCACTACTCAAAGAAGGCATCCAGGTAGAAAGAATTCTTTTTTTACTTTAAAGAAGGTCTTTTGTTTTATTCAGGCCTTCAACTTATTGGATAAATCTCATCCACATTATGGAAAACAATCTTTTTTTAATCAGTCATAAAAAATTTGAACATTTATTTTATCCAAAAACATAATCACAGGAACACGCAGAATAATGTCTGACCAAATATCTGGGCACCTCGTGGCTCAGTCAAGTTGACACAAAATTAACCATCACAGGAAGGCAACAATTTTCCTTGCTGAGTTTGTGTTTAGGTAGAATTTTATTATAATTAGAAAAATAATTTTAAAATTAAAAAATAACTTCGAGAATTGTTCCATCTTTGGGTGGATTTAGCAGCCCTTATTTCTTTCCCTGAAGGAGATAGGAAAAAACAAAAGGAACAGCATAAATTCATCCACCCTGGTTTGACAAACAATGCTCTTTAGATGACACTGGATACCACAGTTGCTGCAGCATGATGGGCTCCCACAGCCTCTCTAATATAAAGGGAGAGTGAGAAGACCACCAGGACCTGGGCTACCATGTTCTCAAAATTATGGACCACAGAGATCTGGGTCCCTGGGCATTTATAAATCCGGTCATTGCTAACCCTCAAACTGTTGTTTTGCATAAGAGTCAATGTTTTCATAAACAGAAGGGCTTGTTATTTAAAAAAACTCAATGACTCTGGTCTCCTAGTTTAGAAAGCTACTATCATAACTCAGCCGCTTAGGCTCACACTCCTTGCGCTTGGGACCAAAGGACTGTGGCACACTCCTGCCACCTGGTGGCCACATATGAAAAATCATACAAAAGCTTTAACCCTGAGGTTCTGATTTGGCCAAAACATAAGACAGAAAGAACATATACTTCAGTACTTGCATTTTTAAAACAAAATTATCAACTAATAGAGCTGTAAACCTGGAAGAAAGCTTATCTATTACTGAGTTCAACCATTCAATATCCATATGAGGAAACTAAGACTTAGAGATTCTTCGTGACTCATGAAGAACCAAGATCTCATCATTTCCAATCAAGCATTATTTCCCCACCAAGCCGCCTCTAAAATTATAAAATATTTCTTTACTTGAGCAACTGCAGTCTTGATTAATTGGCACAAAGGTGAGCAATTAAATATAATTATAAGGCAAACAAAACGACCAATTTCTATTACAATACCTCTTTTGCAATGAGCACAGGTCTTTGTGCAGAGACTTCAGAAGTGACAAAATTCTGCCAGAGCTGGTTTGCATCGAACTTTCTCAGTGAAGGATGTGTGCATTGGAAAAGTCAAGCAAGTGATTGCTCTCCTCTGCAGGAATAGGAAATTATTTTTCATTTATGCTTTCATGCATTAAATATTTACACAACATTGCTCTGTGTGTTGGGGGCTGTGTAAGGTGCTGGGGATACAACAAGGAGAAAAATAAATGAGATCTCTGTCTCTGCAGTCTGATGGCAGGAACAGATGAGTTCGCATGCAAACACAGTCATAAGGACATTTTAGTCAATGGTGGACCACATATATGACAGTGGTCCCACAAGGTCATAATGGAGCTAAAAAACTTCTATGTCCTAGTGATATCATAGCTGTCATAACATCATTATTCATGTATTTGTGATGATGCCCAGTCTTACAAAAATGTTCAATAATGTCCTAGGCCTTTTCATTCACTCTCCACCCACTCCCTGACTCCCAGAGCAACTTCCAGTCCTGCAAGATACATTTATGCTAAGTGCTCTATACAGGTGTACTGTATTTTTTTTTTATCTCTTATACCATATTTTTACTGTATCTTTTCTATGTTTAGATATATTCAGATACACAAATACTTACCATTGTGTTACAATTCAACACTCTCTACAAGTTTGTAGCTTAAGAGCAAGAGGCTATACCATACAGCATAGAGATGTAGTAGGCTTTGCCACCTAGGTTTGGGTTAGTCACTCTGTGGGTTTGCACAATGAGAGAATCACCTAAGGTCGCATCTCTCAGAATGTATTCCCACCATGATGGTACTGCACAAGATGGTAACAGAGGCACCACATGTGGTCAGAGAAAAGAGGTGAGCTCACACTGGGGGAGAGAGCTGCCCACAGAAACAGAATCAACTACAGTCAGCGGTTCTGGAGAGGGAGCAGTGATCGATGAGACTGAATTCCAGACATGGTCAGTGCCAGACAAGCCAAGTATAAAATGGTGGCATTGCCAAAACTAAAGAGGCAGGGGGTGAACATCAAGCGGACCCCTATTGTCCACACACCTCCTTGCCTATGGAGGGCTTACCCCTGGGAGCCAGGGGCTGGGAATGGTTGTCACCAGAAAGAGACAGGAGGGGCGTGGGAGGCACTTGACAGGAGCTCAACTGCTGAGTCCCAGGCCTGGGAAGCCTCACTGACTGGGCCATGGGTGTGTGTGTGGGGGGGGTTACATTAACCCACATCTTGCCTCTCTCAGGACTGCCCCAGGGACTGGCATTAGGCTGAGCCAGCAGGGAGGGTGCAGCCAGCACAGGCAGCTTCTGTGGTGAGGGTGCCAGCAGGGGCCAGATGGAAACTCTGACCGTGATGTTAATTCATTCCTCTGTGGTTTCTGTTCAGACAAATGCCAGTCTCTTATGGGTTTGTTCAACTTAAAGCTATTGGCTGTGTGAGCCCAAGGCCCTCCATTCTTGATTTGCTTTAATTTCCAAGTCCCTGATCAGCTGAGATTAAAGGACAGGACGATTATGGGCCTGGCTACTGGAGAGGACTTCAGAATGCTTTAGAGAGCAGCTGGCAAAACCCTACCCATCTCGCCCAGACCTGAGGGACACCCCTGCCTGGAAAATCCATTCTGTCCTACTCAGAATACAACACAAGTCTGTGAGCATTTAGGGCAGGCAGCGAGCCTGTGTCCTTCAGTGTGTCTAGTGGAACATCTCCCCGAGAAGAATACTGACCCTCCCAGGTGGAAATTTGGGCCAGAGCCAAGTAGTTGTAAGATGGAGCTTGGTTAATTCATGATGTTGTGAAGTCTTAACCATTTTGGGGGTTGAGTCTCTCCTGGAGCACTTTCCACAGCCTAAACCTGCCCTGAGACATTTAGTTTGACCCTCTGAGATGAACTTGGGCCCAAAAGGCAAAAGATTTGTTTCCAACACCGGTTGGCCAGGAACCAACCACCTGACTGTGAGACTTCTCACTCACTGCCTCAACTTCCTCAGCTGCTCCTGAGATAATTTTCAACATGAAAAAGAAAAGCTGTCACCATGGCCAAAAATAAAAATGTTATGCCATATATTAAATTATGTCCCAGAGACAGTAAATTTAATGGCCTTAAAATAGTTCAAGACCTCTGAGAGGATTTTACTTCCTGAGCCTTGGAGGAGAAGCCGAGTGCTGCCTTCTATTTCTGTTCCGCATTCAAAATGTCATAAATAGTTAACTGCCATGAGTCCTTTTTCAAAACCTCCCAAGAGCATCTAAAAATAGCCTCTAGGGGCTCAATGCATATTTCCTCGGGTCCTCCTCTTAATCTTTCAATATGGGTGATGATGATTTATTGTTACTGTCACCTATGGACTTGCAGAAACAAAAGCAGCTAGCCTGGAAGGCAGAGAGGGGAAGTGGAACTTAACATAGATTCAGGATGAGAATGCAGGGGTAAGACATGTCACCTTTCCTTTCCTTGGTTTCTCTGCTAGTAAAAGGACAGAGGACAGGAAGTCACCCTCTCCCCAGGGTGCAGCAAAAATCTACCCTCAAGTAGGAAGTTTCAACAGATTCTTCAGCAAAGCCAATGACCTGCCAACAACCAAGTGCTATTATGACAAGTCAAGTCCACACTCATTATGCGCCTTTGCAGTGAGTTTCATCCCTGCCATTCCCTATCTCCAGGCTGGAATGGGGCTCTCCTGCCAGTTTGCCAGCCCAATGGCATGACCCGAGGCTGATTGTCCATCACAAGTTTGATGGACAAGAGGCAGGAATACCCAGGCCCAGCTTAGCCACCTGTCTGTTCTTTCCAGCCATGTCTCTGCTTCCCCTCCGCTTAACCAGAACAGCAAATACCTCCCCTCTCAGACTCTCAGCCTGTCCTTTAGGCAGGCATCCCTGCAAAGAGACCACCAGCCCAGACCACTTTTGTCAACCCAGAGGAAGAATAGGGAAGGAACATCCCTGGTGCCTTGGTCCTCTCTCTAAACACTCCTAACAATGCAGGGTAATTAGCTGCATCTCAGGCCCCCTGACACCCCTTAACCTGGAAAATCAGGCAGACTTGTGCGACAGCAATCAGCTCCCAGACACATCGCACCGTAATGTGATTACGCCATTTACCAAAATGCAAAGAGAGATACTTGAGGCATTTTTGATTAGGGCTGACATTATCCCTCTAATGGGCCACCATGTTAATCAAAGCTGTTGCTATGACTATGGTGATAGTGGGGAAATAACCCCAGCTTGGTTCAGGGCCTACCCAATGTCACCAAGGAAGAGGTCATCTTTTGTTAGAGATGCAACAGCAGAATTGCTTCTTCCTGCTGGAGAAGGGCTTTCTATTGAAATCGCACTAGCAGCCAGAAAGAGAGACCTCTGTTTTCTTTCATGATGCTGAGATTTTCTGGTGCCATTGCTGGAGATGACTTGAAAGCATTGTTCTGGGAGGGACTGGGGTGCGTGTGTGCTGGGGCTAGGGATATAGAGGCTGATTTGTGGGACTGTCAGAGCCTTCTGCTCTCCAGAACTGTATCTTAATTGCTAGGCGGCCCCTGGGAACTGTGTGGGGCATGAGAATCTGGGGGCGGGAGAGAGGGATGATCAGTGGAAAAGCCCAGTTTTTCCCATGGCATAAGCAGGCTTCTGCTTTCTCCATTCCAGAGCCTCCTAAGCATTTGGCAGAGACAAGCCTGTACCACACACCCCGTGACAAGGCAGATGGAAAAACAAGAGGGAGTGAGATGGATCTGACAAGCCTTCATGGAAAACCCCTGGCCTCTGCTCTGGGCTGCAGGGAACCCAAAAACTTCAAGGGAGGGGAGGAAAGATGAGGCAGTGGGTACTGGAGACAGGGTCGTCCAGCTAGATAGCAGTAAACCACTCCATGACCTAAGTCAGCTTTCTCTCAAACACAGATACTTGAAAAAGAAATTTTGAGGTCAGTGGTGTGACACTTCTCCTTTACCACCACCACAGGGACAGAGCATTGTAGCAAAATCATGAAATCTGGTTCTAATCCAACTCCCTTTTAGAATTTTCTCTGTGCCTTGGTTTTGCCATTCTCTGAGTGGGGACAGTGAAATCTACTACAATGTTTGTCTTAGGGGAATGAAAGTTAGATCACTGGGGGGAAAGTGATTTGTAAACCCTCAAGCACAGATTTTAGGACTTAGGTGCATTTGGGAGTCAATGAAAGAGTTTCTAAAAGTTTCGAAGCCTGGGCCCCAGCATCAGACATCTAGTTGTATTAGTTTGGGAGGTTGCCAGGGTATGGAGCACTTTTTCAAAACTTCCAGAGGATTCTCACTCACAGCCCAGGGTGAGAACCAATGTTCTAAGTACCTGCCTTTGAGCTGCATTTCCAAAAGTAACCTATATTTTTTAATAGGGAAAAAAAAATTTTAAATGAGAGGCTTTCGTGAGGAAAAAAGCAGAAAACGTATGAGAAAGTGCATAAAGTCATACATCCTAGAGTCCTAATTAATGTTCAAGTGCCTCATTAGAGGACACTGCCTTGGTTTCAGGGGAAATAACCTTGTCCCCAGGGTTGAGACCCCAGATAGCACCTCCCTGCTTAGCTGTGTGACTGCGTGCAAGTTACTGAATAACAGTGAACATTTACAATGCCTGAAGCCTTTCACATGCTTGATCTCACTTAATTATAGCAATAACCTGGGGAGGCAGGCACAGATCATTGTTACTACCCTGTGAAGCAACATCATAGGTGATTCAGGCAGTCAGTGGTGAAGCTGGAATTTTAGCCCAAAATTTGTCTTGTTCTGAAACTGGAGTTCTTTCCATGACCTTCTTGGTTAGAACTGACCTGAGTCAATTTTATCATTCACTATGTGATGTAAGAGGTCTTCAGGCCATAGGTCTCTGTATGTTATAATGAAAGCAGGTGTCAGAATTCTGCCGCACAGACTTTGTCATTTATTAGCAAAGCAAGTGCAAAAACAGGCATGCAGCTTGCTCTGTGAGCTCAATGACATCCTGAATCATGGTCCTTTTAGGTGCACCGGCAGAGCCCTGCATGGAAGCTGCACTCAGAGCAGAGGTGACATTTTTAGCACCAGGATTCAGCTAACCTTGTCATCAGGTCATAAGAAAAAAATTCTTTGACAATCAGCCTAACGAACACAAGATCTACTCGAGTCATAAGCCCATGGCATAGTTCCATTTAATACAGAGGACAGCCAATCAGAAGGCTACCAGAACATTTGAGCCCACAGTTAACAAAGGTCTTCCCCATTGACTGTGGGAGGAGACAAAGGGGGTCAGATCATTCTTGGAGTAACCAAGCATGTGAACACTGTATTTGTTTCCTAAGGTTGCAATGAGAAATATCACAAACTGGGTGTCTTCAAACAAAATGTATTCTCTCACAGTTCTGGAGGTCAGAAGTCTGAAACCAAGGTGTCAGAAGGTCCATGTTCTCTCTGATGGCTCTAGGGAAAGAAGGATCCTTCCTTGCCTCTTCCTGTTCTGGCAGATGCCAGAAATCTTTGGTGTTCCCTGGTTCATTGATGCTACTCCCATCTCTATCTCTGCCATCACATGGCTTTCTCCCTGTGCGTGTCCTCTCCTTTCAATAAAGACACAAGTCATATCGGAGTTAGGGCTTACTGTATCTGTAAAACCCTATCTGCAAATAAGTTCACATTCTGAGGTCCTAGGCAGACATAAATTTGGGAGGACACTATTCAACCCAATGCAGCCATCTACATCATACCAAATGCTGTGCAGAGAAAAGACCTTTATCTTTTTGAACAAACATTGCTGTGCACTGGATTGCTCAGCCTCTGGCAAGGAAGATCAGCAGGTTGGTGAAACTCCAGGAACAGTAAACACATGTTGCTGGCATAGAACATATGAGGCACTGGCGGGAGGCAACCAGGTGGAGGAGGTGGAAAGGTGACATAGATGAGGGTGGAAGGGACAGGTCAGTGCAAGGGTCCAGTCATAGAAGGACCAGGGCAGGTTCAAAGACACAGAAATGTAAAGTCTGAGATGAGCAAGTGAGGATATATGAAGTTCAACTACTAGGAAAAGGCATCTTATGTGCCAATCTAAGGAAATTGGAATTTATCCTGGGGCCCATGGAGTGCCACTGGCATATTTTTTTAAAGGGAAGAACATAGTCCTATTTTCATGTGAGAACAATCACTCTGAAGCAATGAAAAGGATAAATTGGAAAGGTTAAGAATAGAAATTGGAGCTCCAAATAAAAAGCAATATATAATAAGGTCCTGGTGTGTGGCCATGACCATAGGAATGGAGATAAGGAAATTGATTTAATATTTATTCAAGATGAGGGAATTGGCAGAATTTGTAAATAGATCAACTACTGGATGTGAAAAAGGAGTGTTAATAACATTCAAAATGTTCTGCTTTGGGTGTTGTTAATTTCAGTTCTTGAGGTCATACCTGAGCTATCTGGAAGTGGACCAGGACAGAACCTGGAGAATTTCAGCATGGAAAGATGAGAATAGAAAAAGAAGCTAATAAAGAATTCAAAGGTTAAATCTACTAAGTGTAGAATATAAATGTCTTAACATAATAACTAAGAAAATGCAGTGAAGGCTATGTTAACTAGTTTAATGAAAGTATTTCAAATTGTGTACAAAACCAGCACATTGTACTCCATAATTGCATTCATGTGCACAGCTATGATTTAATAAAAAAAATTTTTTTTAAGAATTAAAATGAAAAAAAAAAAAAAGTCAGGTGGAATTACATATGGGAGATTAAGTAGAAAGTCATAGGGGCCTAGTCAGAACTTGTGCCTAAGTGGTAATGCTAGACCAAGAAAGAGGCTCCCCAGGAAGATGAACCCTGGAAAGCTTTCAGACCCAAGAAGGAGGTAGGGTAGGGACAAAGACTGAATGACTTTTTATCGGGCAACTTTTCCAAGCCAGCCTTAATGTCCCTAGGAACAATGGGGTCAAGTTCAGTTAATGACGGTGACTAAATGTCAAGTTTCAGTTCTGAGAAACCCTTCCATCCTTGGAAAACCATGGCAGTTGGTCATCTCCTGGCACTCCTTGACTCGTAACTGCATAACTCCAAAAAAGAATGAGATGAAATATTACAGACCAAAAAGAATGTGATGATATATTCAAACTACTGAAAGGAAAAAAACAAACAAACAAAAAAAAACCTGTTAGTCAAAAATTATACCCAGCAAACTGTTCTTTCCAAAATGAAGGAGAAATGGTCTTTTCAGACAAGCAAAAACTGAAGGAATTCATCATCACTATCCTAGCCCTTCTCCAAGAAATGCTTAAGGGAATTCTACATCTGGAAGCAAAAGGGTAATATATATCATCTTGAAAAAACATGAATCTATTAAACTCACTGGTAGAACAGATACACAAATGGGAAGGAAAAAGGAATCAGATGTTACAACTATAGAAACAATTACCAAATGGAAAAGATAAAATAATAGAGAGGAACAAAAGGTACACAAAAATAATCGGAAAACAATTAATAAAATGACAGAAATAAGTCCTCATCTGTCAATAACAACCTTGGAAGTAAGTGGTTTAAATTCCCCAATTAAAAGTGTATTCAAAGCTACCCTTGAGTGATAAAATTTATGGAAAGAGTCTGGCTAGCTGTATTAATCTAGAAAATATCCAACTATATGCCACCTATAAGAAACTCACTTCACCTGTAAAAACACAAAATAGATTGAAACTGAATGTATGGAAAAGGACATTCCAAGAAAATGAAAATCAAATGTGAGCAAAAGTAGCTTTGTTTATATCAAATAAAATATATGTTAAGGAAAAAAATCATAAAAAGAAGGTTATTATATAATGATAAAGAGATCAATTCAACAAGAGGATATAAGAATTATAAATATGCATGCACCCAACACCAGAACACCCAGATATATAAAGCAAACATTATTAGAGCTAAAAGGATAGATAGACCTAAAAACAATAATAGTTGGGGACTTCAAAAGCCTCTATCAGCATTGGACAGATCATCCGCATAGGAAATGAACAAAGAAACATTGGATTTAAACTGCACTAGAGACCAAAAGTACTTACCAGACATTGTCAGAACAATTCATCCAACAGCAGCAGAATACATTTTTCTCCTCATCACATAGAACATTCTCCAGGACAGACCATATATTAGGCCACAAAACAAGTCTCAATAATTTTTTAAAAATTGAAATCATATGAAGTCTCTTTTCAGACCACAATGTAATAAAACTATAAATCAATAACCTAAGGAACTTTAGAAAGTGTAAAAATGCATGAAAATTTAAATAACATGTTCTTGATCAACCAATGGGTCAATGAAGAAATTAAGAAGAGAATCAAAACACTTCTTGAAAAAAAGAAAAATAGAAACATAATATACCAAAATAAATAAACAAGATACAGAAAAAATGGTGCTAAGTTTATAGAAATAAATGCCTACATCATAAAAGTAGAAAGAGTTCAAATAAACAACTTAATGATGCATCTCAAAGAACTAGAAAAGTAGGAATAAACCAAACCCAAAATTAGTAACAGAAGAGAAATAAAGGTTAGAGAAGAACTAAGTGAAATAAAGACCAAAAATACATACATATAAAAGATTTAAAAAATGAAAATCAATAAACCATCAGCTAGATTAACTAAGAAAAAGAGAGAAGACACAAATAAATAAAATCAAAAATGAAAAAGGAGATACTAGAACTGATACCACAGAAATACAAAAATCATTAAAAACTATTATAACCAACTATACACCAACAGATTGTAAAATATAGGGAAAATGAATAAATTCCTGGACACACATAACCTACTAAAATTGAGCCAGGAAGAAATAGGAAACTTGAACAGATCAATAATGAATAATACAATTGAATCAGTAATAAAAAGTCTCTTAACAAAAAAAAAACCCAGGACCAAATAGCTTTGTTGCTAAATTCTACCAAACTTTTTTTTTTTTTTTTTTTTTTTTTGAGACAGAGTCTTACTATGTCATCCTTGATAGAGTGCCATAGTGTCACGGCTCACAGCAATCTCAAACTCTTGGGTTTAAGCAATTCTCTTGCCTCAGCCTCCCAAGTAGGTGGGTCTACAGGCAACCACCACAATGTCTGGTTATTTTTTGTTGCAGTTGTCATTGTTGTTTAGTTGGTCCTGGCCAGGTTCAAACCTGCCAGCCTTCCCTGTATGTGGCTGATGCTATAAACATTGCACTATGGGCACCAAGCCTCTACCAAACTTTTAAAGAAGAACTAACATTAATCATTCTCAGACTATTCCAAAAAATTGAAGAGTGAATTCTTCCTGACTTATTCTGTGAGGCCAGCATTACCTGAATGCCAAAACCGGACACGGACACAACAAAACTTATAAGAATAAGACCAGGTGCAGTGGCTCACACCTGTAATCCTAGCACTCTGGGAGGCCAAGGTGGGTGGATAGCTTGAGCTCATGAGTTCAAGACCAGTCTGAACAAAAGTGAGACCTCATCACTACTAACAATAGAAAAACAGAGGTAAGAGAATTGCTTTAACCCAAGCAATGGAGGTTTCTGTAAGTTATGATGCCATAACACTCTACCCAGGGTGACAGCTTGAGACTCTGTCTCAAAAATAAATAAATAAATAAATAAATAAATAAATAAATAAATAAATAAAAGAAAACTATAGGCCAATATTCCTGATAAACTTAGATGCAGAATTTCTCAACAAAAAACTATTAAATCAAAATCAACAGCACATCAAAAAGATTATACATCATAACCAAGTGAGATTTATATCAGGGAGGCAAGAGTGGTTCAACATATGCAAAGCAATAAATGTGATACATCATATCAACAGAATAAAAGACAAAAAACACATGATTATTTCAATAAATGCAGAAAATCATTTGATAAAAGCAAACATACCTTCATGATAAAAATGCTTGATAAATTAGGTATAGAAAGAATATACAGTACATGATAAGGGCCATATATGACAAACACACAGCTAACATTATACTAAACGGGGAAAAGCTGAAAATTTTTCTCTAAAACTGGAACAACTATTTCTTTGCCTTTCCCTAATAACTTAGAATGTACAGAGGGACACAAAAATAAATAAATAAATACTGGAACAAAACAAAAATGCCCACTTTTGTCACTCTTACTCAAATTAGTACTGGAAGTCCTAGCCAGAACAATTAGTTAAGAGAAAGAAATAAAAAGCATCCAAACTGGAAAAGAGGAAGTCAAATTGTCCCTCTTGGCATATGATGTGATTTTGTATGTAGGAAAACCTAAGAATTTTGCCAAAAAAAACCCTTTGAATTAACAAATAAATTCAGTAATGTTTCAGGACACAAAATCATTATACAAAAAGCAATTGCATTTCTATATACCAATAACAAACTACCTGGAAAAAAAATCAATTCCATTTATAATACCTACAAAAAAAAAAATTCCTGGGAATAAATTTAACCAAGGAGGTAAAAGATCTTTATAACAAAAACTACAAAACACTGAGGAAAGATATTAAAGGGGACACA
The DNA here is from genome assembly GCA_963574355.1 of Loris lydekkerianus. Lineage (NCBI taxonomy): Eukaryota > Metazoa > Chordata > Mammalia > Primates > Lorisidae > Loris > Loris lydekkerianus. The sequence goes on along the minus strand of CAUYPK010058689.1, from coordinate 8,994 downwards.
AAAAAAGAGAAAGACCTCATGTCTATGGATTAGAAGCATAATATTGCTCAAATGACCATACTATCCCAAGAAATTTCCAGAATTAGTGCAATCCCTATCAAAATACCAATGACATTCTTCACAGAAGTAGAAAAAAAAATCCTAAAATTCATAAGGAACCACAAAAGAGCCTGAATAGCCAAAGAAATCCTGAACAAAATGAGCAAAGCTACAGGTATTATACTATCCAACTTCAAATTATACTACAAAGCTATAATGACCAAAATAGTATGGTACTACTATAAAAACAGACCAGTAGAGAAGAATAGAGAACCCCAAAGTAAATCTGTGTATTTATAGCCAACTGATTTTTGAAAAAAGAACCAAGAACATACATTGAGGAAAGGACAGCCTCTTCAATAAATGGTGCTAGGAAAACTGGATATCTACATGTTAAAGAACGAAACTAGGCTCTTTTCTCTCACCATATATAAAAATCAATTTAAAATAGGTTAAAGACTTTAATGTTGGACCCAAAACTCCAACATTTCTGGAAAAATAATAAAGGAAATATTTTAGGACATTGGTCTAGGCAAAGATTTTATGGGTAAGACTTCAAAAGCATCAACAACAAAAGCAAAAATAAGCAAATGGTATTATATCAAACTAAAAAGCTTTTGCACAGCAAAGTAAACAATCAAAAGAGACCACCCATGAAATGTGGAAAATATTTGCAAACTATTCATCTGACAAGTATTAGTATCTAGTATATACAAGGAACTCTAACGCAAAAGCAATAAAGCAAATTATCTGATTAAACAATGGACAAAGTACCTGAATAGACATTTCTCAAAAGAAAATATACAAATGGCCAGAAAGTATATGAAAAAATTCTCAACATCACTAACCATCAGAGAAATGAGAATCAAAACCACAGTTAGAATGGCCATTATCAAAAAGACAGATAATACATTTGGCATGGTGGCACACTCCTAATAGTCTCAGGTACTTAGGAGACTAAAGCAGGAGGATCATTTGAGCCTAGGAGTTCAAGACCAGCCTGAGCAACAGAGCATGATCTTGTCTCAAAAAAAAAAAAAAAAAAAAAAAAAGACACTGGTAAGGATGTGGAGAAAGGGCACTCTTACACACCCTGATTATGGGAATGTAAATTAGTAAGCCATTATGGTTAACAGTAATGGAGTTTCCTCAAAAAAAAAAAAAAAAACCACTACAATTAGAACTATCATATGACCCAGAAATCCCACTAGTGGTTATTTACACAAACCCAAAGGAAAAGAAATCATTATGTCAAATAATAACTGCACTTCCATGTTTATTATAGCATTATACATGATAGTCAAGATACAGAATCAACCTAAGCACCATTGGCAAATGAATGCATAAAAAAAAACTGGTATATATACACAATGGAATACTATTTAGCCATTAAAAAGAATTAAATCCTGTCATATGCATCTACATGAATGAAACTGGAGGTCATTATGTTAAATGAAGTGAGCCAGACACAGAAAAACAAATACAACATGATCTCACTCATGTGGTAGCTAAAAATACTATATTGAGTTCAAAGAAGTAGAGTAGATTTATGGTTATTAGAGGCTGGGAACAGCAATGGGGAGGGGAGATGGGAAAAAGGGATAATGAGAGGTCATTTAACAAATACAAAATCACAGCTAGATAGGAGGAATACGGTCTAGTGTTTGCTAGCTCTGTAGGGTGACTATCATTAACAATTTATTGCATTACCTTCAAATAGCTTGAAGAGAATATTTTGAATGTTCCAAATACAAAAAGTATGACAAATATTTGAGGCAACAGGTCTACCAAATACCCTGATTTGATCATTATACATTGCATACATGTATCAAAAAATCACCTAGTACCCTATAAATATGTATAATTATTACTTGTCAATTAAAACTAAAATAAAATAAGGCCAGGCCCAGTGGCTCATGCCTGTAATCCTAGCACTCTGGTAGTCCAAGCCGGACAGATTGCCTGAGCTCAGTATTTTGAGACCAGCCTGAGCCAGAGTGAGACCTGCTCTCTAAAAATAATAGCTGGTCCTTGTGGCTGGTAGCTGTAGTCCCAGCTACTTGGGAGGCTGAAGCAAGAGCATCACTGGAGCCCAAGAGTTTGAAGTTGCTGTGAGCTACGATGCTATGGCACTCTACCCAGAATGACAAAGTAAGAGTCAGTCTCAAAAATAAATAAATAAATAAATAAATAAATAAATAAATAAATAAAATATACATTTATCATTGGATTTAGGGGCTTCCCAGGTAATCCGAGATGATCTCATCTCAAGATCCTTCAATTAATTTCTTTCTTTTTTTTTTTTTAATTTCAACTTGCTTGTACATTCTTCCTTGTTTGAAGTACTCTTTTTTGTTGTTCATTTTCTTCTTCCTCTGGAGATGCTGTGCTATTTTTGATGTTAGTAGAGACGGGGTCTTACTCTGGCTCACTGCTGGTCATCCTGGTCTGGAACTTCGGAGCTCAGGCAATCCACCCGCCTCACCCTCCCACAGCGCTGGGACTACAGGCGTGAGCCACCACGCCCGGCCCCTTCAATTAATTTCATCTGCAAAGACTCTTTTTCCAAATAAGGTTACATTCATAGGTTCTGAGGGTTAGAGCTTAGACTCATCTTTTTGGAAGCCACAAGTCATTATGCCTCCATTAATATAATCTGAGTCCACATTCCCCTCCTATGTGTTACAAGGGACAAGAAAATCCTCTTACCCTGACAAAGCGCCCCCGTTGCCTTAGCCCCAGTTGCACATAAATGGAAAAGCCATTGATAGGCCCTCCACATATGGTTGTCTAACTTGTGCACTGCAGAAAAGCCCTCGAGTTAGGGTCAATTGGGGGAGGAGGCTGACATCCACCCTGCTCTCTGCGAGTCAAACTTTGTGCCTGGTCAGGCCTACTCCCACTGGGAGAAAGGCATGTCTTTTTCTTCCCTCGAAGGTGCTACTCACTTCCCAAGCAGTGTGCCCATGCAGAGAGGGCTCTTTTGTTCTGATTTGAATAAAGACCCCATATAGGCTGGGAAAGACCACTGATATTCAGTACCTCAATTGTGTTTGCCAGTGGCCACTTACAGGTAATGGTACAAAACATTTGCTAGAATGTTTTGGAACTGTGCGAAGTTTGCCAACACCCAGAGAAACTGAGAAAGGACAGATTTTTTTTTTTTATTATTTCTATGGGAATCAGTGGCACAAAGAGGGAAACAAGGGGATCAACAAATAGTGAGTTAAAGGGAGAAAGTTTCTAGAAACAGAGGAAGAAAAGGAATAGATGCTGTAGGTACCCCAGGCTTGGACAGTCTTGTGAGAGCCCACGCCATGGCCCCCAAGCAGCAAGGCCTTATCCTGTTTATGGAAGGAGGGAGTAGACCCAGACTAAGGCCAGTTCCCCAGACCTACTCAGTTCTACCACCAGGTGGGCTCTGTAAGATCTTGAAGTAATTAACAGAACCTGCCCAAACTTTCATCTGGGATCCAACATGTCCTTGCTGTGCTGTGGTATCAAAGTCAGACGAAGAAGGGCAGTGGCATCCTCACTGTGGCCATCTTTGTGTCCATAGGCAATGACCTACTTGGAGGAAGAGTTAGATCAAACCCCCAAGTTGACCTGCCCAAAGACAGAGCAGATACCCATCTTGTAGATGAAAGGGACACAGAAAAGGGCGCCCCATCCTCTGCAGACCCTGAAATCCCTCAGGTATGTGCAACTCACAAAGCCCTTCTACATCCACTACTTTACTGAATCCTCACAACAATGTCCCATGACAAGTACATTTTACAGATCTGGAAAGTAAGTTTCTGAGTGATGAAGTTCTTGCTCAGAGACAGGGCTCCATTTACTGTTGGCATTCAGAGGAGTGGTTTTCCCGTTCTGGTCCTTCTGTGTGAGACATTGCAGGAATCTCATCTAAACTTTCCCCTTGCCAAGGTCTCAGGCGTACCACTTAACCCTACGCTGGCATTCTCTCTGTAAATAAAAAGGGATAACAATTATCTTGCCCATGATGTCACTGTGGAATGACTAATAAAAATGATTAAAAAGCAATTGCCAACAATTGAAATCAAACAGATAATAAGGGATTAAGTAACTGTGTTCTGCTAACTTCTGTGGGAATTTAGATATAATTAAAAAAAAAAAAAAAACCCACCAGTCCCTGGATACCTATATGAGTTAGAGGGAGTCATTAGTGAGATAGAAAGAAAAGTAGTTTTCTTTTCTTGATGGTTTTATTAATAAGAAAGAGAGTAGATGTGTATTGTTTATCAAAAAATGAGATTTTTCAGGAGCATATGGCAAATTAATCATTAAGACTCTCTTATGGCTCAGATTCACTTAATATGTTCTCTGTGGTGTGTGTACAACAAACCTGCAAAATTACATTACGGTGACTATTAAATGATTCATCAGGGTCACTTCCCCAGTAGATTTAGAATCTGGTGCTTATTCATGCTTCTCCCTCAGTAAGCTTTATTATCTCAACTGTGTTTGCCAGTGGCTAATTAGAGGTGATGGTACAAGCTAATTGCTAAAATTTTTCAGAACCATCAAAGTATTTATTTTGAGAGCAGGGAAAAATTACAGTTCCATCTTTGGCAGCAGAAGGGATGCATTGCGATTTTAACAAATGGTGTATCCGATGGTCCTTAAGAGTTCAGTAGCAGTTTAATATGCAAAGTGGTTGGCTGACTGTGGACCTGGAGCTGAGATGCTATTATTGCTCCTGGTACCCAGGAGTACTTAGGCTACATCTGGGCTCATGCTTTGTGGCTTTAAATTCCCGTTGCCTGGGTTTGATCCATGTAGACATTTTTTTCTCTTATAACCCTTAACCATAGCAAGATCGGGAAAGCCCTGAGGGTAGCAAATTGAACCAGGCACAAAAGGGAGGGCACAGATAGGCAAGATCAGAGCAAATAAGCTCCAGGTGATTTTTTTTTTTTTTAATGTAGTCTCGTAGGCAAAGAGCAGACTTCATAGAGTAAAGTTGTTTGACAGTAGGGCAGAAAAACAAGGGATCCAGGAGAAGCAATGCTTGGTAATTCTGAGGCTGACAGCCCTGCACTGTCTGACAGCCAATAGCCAAGAGTAGCCAAACCCTAGTGTGGGGTAAGGATGGAGACGTGCCCTCAGGGAGGAAGAAGGTAAAAAGCAGAGAAAAAAAGAATCAAGGATGAGTCTCAAAGACCAAGCCTAGCAGTAGGGGGGATAATTCTGAGTCCTCACTTTTGATCCTGGGAGTGATGTTGGTTCTATCAGAGATCAACTTCCAGCCTCAGCTCACCAAATAACTGTGTTTACACCACTTTACCCTTCATGAAGTTGTGTTGGGTTGAGCAGCACCTAACACACGCAGTGTGCCTTTCCACTGGGGGAGGCCAGAAATAGAAATTACAATTCCTTGCTTGTAGTTAGGATTTGCTGTGCAAATCAGGTTCTGCCAACTGAATGTACTCTTGCCAGATCTGAACATAGGAAGTGTAGTAGAAGCCATTTTCCTATTTTCACCATTACTCCAGGCAAGAAAACTCATGGGGATAAAGGAATGTGGCAGCCAGGGGAATGCCGTCTCACTTCTACACTGCAAGGATGGGGATCCACTAGCAGCCCTGCTACTGTGCTCTGAGGTCCACATGCACATTCACCCCACTGAGCCCACATGTCTCACAGGCTGAGACCGGCTGAGACTGAGCATGGAGAAGAAACATGGGCTCCCCCAATAGGTGACTTTGGCTCCATGGGTCTCCATGTGCTTTGCTGAACATTCCTGGGTTCATATCTCTGATAGATCTGATTCTCTGGGTCAGAAGAAAGAATCTGGTAGAACATTGCCTTTGGTGGCCTGACACTCTCCCCTGGGGATCTCTTGAGGGCAGGGGTATTGGCCTCATTTTGTACTTTACACACCGTGAAAGAGAGAAATAGGTATAGTGTCTATTACCTACCTGCTTTATTTATGTTTAGTTTGATTTTGAATTAGTAGTGGTAATGACAGCTATTATTAGTTGAATACTTAATCTGTATATTAAACATTTTACATTATGCCCTACTAAATGTAGTATCTCACAAGAAAGCAAGTCTCATTAAAGCAGCCATATTTTTTCAGATAAAAACATTAATGCTTTAAAGCTTTGCAACTTTCCCAAAGTCACCAGGACAGGCTCTCTTACCTGATTCACTGTGCAGGGATCACATGCTATGTGCCAAGCTCAGAATGGTACAGAGGTGATTTTACGTGTCCCTCACTATAAAGGCAAAGCCAGCACCCAGCCTTTAGCAGGGGCAGGGTTGGCTTCGATGCATCCGATTAAGAAAGCTTTGGTTGAGCTCCTTTTCAATATTGTTATAGTAATTAAGATTGTCAGACAAAATACAGGACACCTAATAAAATTTAAATTTCACATAAACAACAGCAAAACTTTGTTAGTGTATGTTCCCAGCAATATTTGGGACATACTTGTACTGAAAAAATGATTTATTGTTTATCTGAAATTCAAATTTAATTATGTGTCCTGTATTTTTATTTGCTAAATCTAGCAACCCTAATAATGATTAAACAACTGCTCCCTATGAAGCAGGAGGAATGTTGCCCAAAGTCATGATGCAAAAATCAAAGCACTCTTAGAAAAAAGATGATAACAACAACACACAGTCAATTTACGGAGCACCTTCTGTATGGTGCACATTGTTATAAAGTCATTCAGGTAATAACTCACTCTAAACTTACAACAAACCAGGAGGATGGTCAGTAGTATTATCCTTACTTCGCAGACAACTGAGACACAGAAACTTGCCCACAGACAGACAACTAGCGAGCAGAGTGGCTGGAATCAAACCATGACCCATGACCTTCAGTTCTAGATACAAGGTGCTTAAACACCATCCCCCACAAGAGCAGGCTCAATGCACCAAATTACAAAAGCAGTATTCAACTCAGATTACATAAATGTTATAGATTCCCTCTTCATTTGTTTTTACGTTCTTTTTTTATTATTATTAAATCATAGCTGTGTACATTAATGCAATCATGGGGCACCATACACTAGTTTCATAGACTGTTTGACACATTTTCATCACACTGGTTAACATAGCCTTCCTGGCATTTTCTTAGTTATTGTTTTAAGACATTTATATTCTACATTTACTAAGTTTCACATGTATTCTTGTAAGATGCACTATGGTGTAATCCCACCAATCACCCTCTCTCTGCCCATCCTCCTTCCTCCCTCCACTCCTTCTCCTCCTTCCTCCTATTCTTAGGTTATAACTGCATTATAGCTTTCATGTGAAAGCCATAAATTAGTTTCATAGTAGGGCTGAATACATTGGACACTTTTTCTTCCATTCTTGAGATACTTTACTAAGAAGACTATGTTCCAGCTCCATCCATGTAAACATGAAAGAGGTAAAGTCTCCATCTTTCTTTAAGACTGCATAATATTCCATGTTGTACACACACCACGATTTATTAATCCATTCGTGGATCGATGGGCACTTGGGTTTTTTCCATGACTTAGCAATTATGAATAGGCCTGCAATAAACATTCTGGTACAAATATCTTTGTTATGATGTGATTTTTGGTCTTCTGGGTATATACCTACCCTGTTTCCCTGAAAATAAGACATCCTCCAAAAATAAGACCTACTTATAGGAAAGATAAGACGTCCCCTGAAAACAAGACCTAGCGCATCTTTGGAAGCAAAACTTAATATAAGACACTGTCTTATTTTCAGGGAAACAGGGTAGTAGAGGAATTATAGGATTAAATGGCAGATCTATTTTTAGATCTCTAAGTGTTCTCCAAACCTTTTTCCAAAAGGAATGTATTAATTTGCATTCCCACCAGCAGTATAGAAGTGTTCCCTTTTCTCCACATCCACTCCAAGATCACTGGTCTTGGGATTTTGTGATATGGGCTAATCTTAGTGGAGTTAGATGATATCTCAAAGTAGTTTTGATTTGCATTTCTCTGATGATTAAAGATGATGAGCATTTTTTCATATGTCTGTAGGCCATGCACCTGTTTTCTTCAAAGAAGTTTCTCTTCAAGTCCCTTGCCCAGCCTGAGATGGGATCACTTGTTCTTTTCTTGCTTATACATTTGAGTTCTCTGTAGATTCTGCTTATTAAACCTTTGTCGGAGACATAACCTGCAAATATCTTCTCCCATTCTGAGGGCTGTTTGCTTGCTGTGTTCTTGGCTGTGCAGAAGTTTGTTAGTTTGATCAGGTCCCAGTACTGTATTTTTGAAGCTGTTTCAATTGCCTGGGTGCTCCTCCTCATAAAATACTCGCCCAGACCTATTTCTTCAAGGGTTTTCCCTGCACTCCCTTCTAGTATTTTTATAGTTTCATGTCTTAAGTTTAAATCTTTAATCCAGTGAGAGTCTATCTTAGGTAATGATGAAAGATGTGGGTCCAGTTTCAGTCTTCTACAGGTTGTCAGCCAGTTCACCCAGCACCATTTGTTAAGTAGGGAATCTTTTCCCCACTGAATGTTTTTAATTGGCTTGTCAAAGATCAAATAATGATAAGTAGCTGGATTCATCTCTTGGTTCTCTATTCTGTTCCAGACATCTACTTTTCTGTTTTTGTGCCAGTACCACGCTGTTTTGATCACTATCGATTTATAGTATAGTCTGAGATCTGGTAGCATGATTCTTCCTGCTTTGTTTTTATTTCTGAGTAATGTCTTGGCTATTTCAGGCTTTTTTCTGATTCCATATAAATGAAGTATTATTTTTTCAAGACCTTTAAAGTCTGACAGTGGAGTTTTAATAGGGATTGCATTAAAATTGTATATTGCTTTGGGTAGTGTGGACATTTTAACAATGTTGATTCTTCCCAGCCATGAGCATGGTATGTTTTTCCATTTGTTAACATTTTCAGCTGTTTCTTTTCTTAGAGTTTCATAGTTCTCTTTATAGAGATCTTTCACATCCTTTGTTAGATAAACTC